>WNWK01019142.1:0-38434 GCA_009830355.1 Cherax destructor
TTGCCAACCCCAGGTTCACCATCGCCTGTTGTTCTCATTTTCCTCACCTGGCCCCCCAGTTTTTGGGGGGGTTTATCATCACTGCAATGATTATCTTTTTCCCCCCGACTGGATGGTACCTATTGTAGTCCCTTTCTCTACACACCCCCTTCCCCTTTTTTTCCTAAATTTCCAACGGTTCCTTCGAGTCCCCCCCCCCCCCTCCTTCTTCTTTCCTCAGGATCTGTATCCCTGTGGGAAGATTATCTGATCTGTCTCCTTTATTTGGGTTTTTCTTGACAGCTATGATTCGGGGACACTTCACCTATTCATTCAACCCCTCTTCATTTTTTCTAATTCCATCCTTTTGTGACCAAACCTTAAACCTTGTTTTCTGTGCCCCGGGGAGATCTTTTGGTTGGGGGGGTCCCAAAGGGGGCAGCATGGGGGGGGGTTGTAGGTTTTGGGGTTGGGTTGGGGGGGGGGATTTTGGGGGTGGGGTGGGGAGCTGTGATGGTGGGTTTGGGTTGCGGGGTGGGGGAGGGGACTGATGAGTGTGTGTGGGTGTTAAAGTGTATGGTTGGGGGGGGGTTTTTGTTTTTGGGCCCCCACCTGGTTTCCAGTTTGGGGGTTTGTCCTGTTTGGGCTTGGGCCTCCGTATCTTGCTGTCTCCTCTCCCCTCTCTTGCCTTTTATCTGCTCCTTGGGCCCCCCTTTCTTCCTGCGTTCTCCCCATCTAGGAAATTTCCGGCCCCCTGTTCGTCCTCACCCTGCTTTTTTGCAGGATCATGGTGCGGCTGATTCTGCTTTGAAGATTACCTTGAGAGGTCGATTTCTTTCCCTTTGTACCCCCAATTCTCCGAAAATTTGTCACTTGGGACGTGTCTTCCCCTATTGCTACCCATGAACCCGATCCTTTCTTTCTCCTCCTGTTTTCTTCTGTCGTGGGTGTCCCCTTCGACTTCCTTGGCCATAGATAAAGATCGACCTCTCCCTTTCCTCCTCCCACTGTGTTCCCATTGCCTCATCATAGGTGCATTAGCCTCTCCCGGTGCTGTCATGGTTGTATCCCCGTGTTCCTTTGTGTGTCCGGCCTGCTAAAGGTCCCTGTCCGTTGCAGTGTGTGTGTTATGTGTGTATGTGTGTATGTGTGTGTGTGTGTGTGTATGTGTGTATGTGTGTATGTTGTGTTTGTGTGTGCGTGTGTGTGTGTTTGTGTGTATGTGTGTATGTGTATGTGTGTATGTGTGTATGTGTTATGTGTGTGTGTGTGTGTGTTTTATTTTGTGTGTGTGGTGTGTATGTGTGTGTTGTGTGTGTGTGTTACTACCTAGTTTTGGTTTGCAGGGTCGATTCATAGCTCCTGGCACCGCCTTTCACTGGCCGCTCTGGGTCCTCTCCCTGAGCCATGTGCTTTATCATACCTCTTCTTAAAACTATGAATGGATCCTCCTCCCTACATCCTTCCCAAACTATTCCACTTCCCGACCACTCTGTGACTGAAGAAATACTTCCTAACATCCCTGTGACTCATCTGGTCTTCCTTCCAACTGTGTCCCCTTGTTGCTGTGTCCCATCTCTTGAACTTCTGTCTCTGTCTCCTTGCAATTTCTCCCCAGTATTTTATATGTCGTTATCATGTCCCCTATCTCTCTTTTCCTCCAATGTCGTCAGGTCGATTTATCTTAACCTCTCCTCGTAGGACATACCCCTCAGCTCCGGGACTAGTCTTGTGCAAATCTTTCCTTTCTTACTTCTTTACGTGTTGGTTGGTGTGAGTTCCAAATTGGTGCTGCATCTCCAATATGGGCCTAACGTCACAGTGTACAGGGTCCTGAACGATTCTTTAATAAGATGTCGGAACGCTGTTCTTAGGTTGCTAGGCGCCCATATGCTGCAGCAGTTATTTGGTTGATTGCCCTCAGGAATGTGTCTGGTGTTATACTCACCCCAAGATCTTTTTTCCTTGATTGAGGGTTTGTATTCTCTGTCCCTCTAGACTGTACTCCGTCTGCGGTCTTCTTTGCCCTTCCCCAATCTTCATGACTTTGTACTTGGTGGGTTGAACTCAGGAGCCAATTCTGGACCAGGCTTGCAGCCGTCCAGATCCTTTAGTTCTGCCTGGTCCTCGTCCGATTGAATTCTTCTCATCAACTTCACATCATCTGTAAACGGGAACCGGGTCTATTCCTTCCGCCATGTCGTTCACAAATACCAGAAACAGCACCGGTCCTAGGACTGACCCTGTGGAACCCCACTCGTCACCGGCGCCCACTCTGACACCTCGCCACGTACCATGACTCGCTGCTGTCTTCCTGACAGGTATTCCCTGTTCCATTGTAGTGCCTTTCCTGTTATCCCTGCCTGGTCGTCCAGCTTCTGCCTAATCTCTTGTGTGGAACTGTGTCAAACGCCCCTTTTTACAGTCCAAGAAAAAGCAATCTACCCACCCCTCTCTCTTGTCTTCTGCAGTCACCCTGTCGAGAACTCCAGTAGGTTTGTGACACAGGATTTCAAGTGTCTGAAACCGTGTTGGCGGTCTTTGTGTGTGTGTGTGTGTGTAGTCACCTATTTGTACTCACCTATTTGTGGTTGCGGGGGCGATTCATAGCTCCTGGCTCCTCTTCTTCACTGTTCACTAGGTCCCTCTCTTCCTGCTCCATGAGCTTTATCAAACCTCGTCTTAAAACATGTATGGTTCCTGCCTCCAACAAAGTCACTTTCTGGCTATTCCACTTCCTGACAACTCTATGACTGAAGAAATACTTCCTAACATCTCTATGACTCATGGAGTCTTCAACTAAGGCCCCTTGTTTCTGTGTCCCTCTCTGGAACCTCTTGTCTCTGTCCACCTTATCTATTCCTCGCAGTATTTTATTGTCTTATCATGTCTCCCCCAACCCTCCTGTCCTTTAGTGTCGTCAGGCCTATTTCCCCTTTACCTTTCTTCGAGGACAATCCCTTAGCTCTGGGACTAGTCTTGCTGCAAACCTTTGCACTTTCTCTAGTTTCTTGACGTGTTGACCAATTGTGGGTTCCAAACTGGTGCTGCATACTCCAGTATGGGCCTGACGTATATGGGGTACAGAGTCCTGAACATCCTTAGTGAGTTATTGGAACGCTATTCTTAGGTTTGCCAGCCTCCGTATGTCTGCTGGCCTATATATCCCCTCCTTTCTCCTTTTTTGTTAGTGTGACTTTGTAAATGGTCAAGTCGGACTGCTACGTCTCGTAAGCTCCTCTCTTCTATGTGCGGGTTATTTTGTACAAAGACCTAGGTATTGACGTCTCACCAAACTTATACCAAAAGCCACACATAACCGAATAACGTAGATGGCGGATGCTGAACTTGAAAACATAAAGCCATTGAGAAATCTAAAACTGAAGTTACAGGAAGCTTCAAAAAACTATGGTCGACCAATTCCAGAAGGGCACCATCGTGGAATTGACCTAATGAACTCACAGGTGTAACGGGGTCAATCAGGTACTGATTTTAGAGGAGGATTAAGGTTTGGAATATAAATGGAAGAGATACAGATAAGAATATAGTAAGCTGTTCTGAAATAATTAAAATGGAGCAATAAAGCAAATGCCCATTGATATGGAATACATAAACAAATAGTGAAATAATAAAACAATGAATTACAGGAGAGGGAATGGGAATATTACTGTTCTTAGGGTAGCAAATAGTCTTGGTACGAACAGCAGGCAAAATACTAGGCTTCTTTCCTTTCTTACTGGATTCTTAAATGATTTAGTTATTTCAACCAAATTTATGAAAAACAATTAATAAACCAAGGTTCAGTTATGCCATTACCTGGTATATAGTTATAAGTATTTATTCATCATACTGTGACAGAATGAATTAGATACATGAAATGGACAGGAATCCCACCAACAGTTCATGATGTAATTATCTTCACATCACTAAACTGATATGATAATATATTAAAGATACACGAACAGAGAAATGATATGTAAAAAGAGCTTCGCAGAGTGTTGCTTCTTGTTCCTGACAATATACTACGAGCTTTAGCAAGAATTATTGAAGAAAATTTTCTATAGGTAACTTTATTTTGGATAGGCTATTGCTGGGTTTAAATACCAAAAGCATAAAAATAAAAAACATTAAAATTTTTTTTATATGTTGACACTAAAATATACAATTACGTAATATGACAATAAAAATTTTTAGTAAAATTTGAACACTGAAAAAAACCCGGAAAATAAAATTTATTGAAATTTAATGAAAAATTAAATTTAAATTTAAGAGAGAGAGAGAGAAAAGAGAGAGAGAGAGAGAGGGAGAGAGAAAAGAGAGAGAGAAGAGAGAGAGAGAGAGAGAGAATTATCGTTACTAGTATTTTCCCCTTTCAGAGGAAATGGTTGTGATAATATAATTTTCATGTATACTAACATAAAGTCCTTTAGCAAAACATGGTGGACTAACAGTACTACAGAAATCAACTGTTAGCAATCATTGCATCTGTTGTTTTAGTAGTTTTATTATACGCCCCATAACCTCTGTGGGCGGTAGCCAAAACATTAAAGAGACTGACAATGGGTGTAGAGACTGGGCCTCAAAGTTTGATAACTAAACAGGTTACAGTGGTAATGTACTAGTTACATATTTATGAGCTACTTACAATCGTATTGTTTAAAAGCAGACATGAAATGCTCACAAAAACATTATAGTGTAGTTTGTAGGTGGTTTTGAATTATTTATATTCCCTCGTATTTTGCCAGGATATGATTGAATTTAAACAAGTTTAAGTGGTTATGAGTTGTTTAAAATGTGGCAAAGTCAGGGCACCTTTCAGAATGGCTGGTATTATGGAACTGTGAATATAACAATCTTGACATTTCTTGAACATGTGTGAGTTGTCTTTTAAGTAATTTGTTTTATCGCATTCCAACACATAATGATGCGGGGTATGACAATAGTTCACCTGGCAACGTTTACACCTGGTCATGCCACATCAGTTGGTGATTCAAACTTCCACAATTACTCGTAGCCCAGTCGAAGCCGGACACTAGTGATATCCCAAATCTGCACCTCTTTGCAACACTAATAGTATGGACACACTGTTCTCTACTTCAGCAGGAAGGTACCACAAGTCTCCATCGGCTCTAATTTGTCTGATTTTCCGTTTTTGACATTACATGTATATTGTACACACACACACAAAACACAAACACACACATACATCGTAAAACATCCATATTTTTATATTTTCTTGAATTAGAAAATCATCGCTTCCCAGCACTGTTTTTTTGGAGCTACGGTGATATCTTTTCCGGATTACAGTGACTGAAATGTAGTTTCCACGTTTTCTCCTTTTTGCGAAGACCACATATAAACCACCCATCTGTTTCCAAAATACCAAGTATAAAATGGCAGATAATAAAAAAACCCACACTATTTTACAGTATTTGCTTTTTAAGGCAAGATGTCTGGTTATGTATCTTCATTTTAATCTAAATACGACCTCGAAGTTTTCCTGGAGTATACATGGAGGGTTTTTCCTGGGATCAACGCCCTGCAACCAGGTCCATTTTAAAAGGCCTCATGATGGATCAGGTTTGATCAGTCAAGTTGTTTCTGCTGGCCCCATGCAAACCGATGTACAACACCCGCCGGCTGATCAGGTTTCTGACTTTAGGTGCCTGTCCAAAAGCCTTCTTCAAGACAGCCAGGGGTCTAATTGAAAAATTTCCCCTTATGCATGGGGGCCCCTGCTTTTTCATTGGGGGGGACGTTGCATCACATGCCGAATCTTTTGCATTCATTGGGAGTGATTTCCATGTGCAGATTTGAGACTAGTCCCTCTAGGATTTTCCAAGTGTATATTATGATATATCTCGCTTGCGTTCCCAAGAGAACTGGTCAAGAGACTTCAACAGTTCCCAATAATTTAGGTGTTTTATGATACTTATACGTGAGAAAAGGTTCTTGTATATTCTCCAGGTCTGCAATTTCGCCTGCCTTGAAAAGGGCAGTTAGTATACAACAGTACTCCAGCCTAGAAAAGGGAAAAAGCGATTTGAAAAGAATCATCATTGGCTTGGCATCTCTGTTATGAAGGGTCTCTTATCCATTCTATCATTTTTCCCTTCCTCATTAGTCACTTGAATATGTATGCCATATCTAAATGTAAGATTTATCCATCACGGACGATACCTGATATATTAAGCAAATTTCCTAAATTTGATTGTAACGAATAAGTGAACTGTAGATATAAATCCAGATGTACTCCTGTTAACCCTTTTGGGGCCTAGTTCCTAGGCCTTTTATGTATCCATATTCTCTTGCGCTACCGTTCACAGGATGGATATGGGATACACAATAAACTAGCTATTTCGGTGGCAAAATCAAATTACGTCATAATATAACATGCTTCCAATGAAATGAGGTATCCCTATATTAGCATATGTATGATAGCATAATTCCCAATGGGGACAAAAAAGATTCCAGTTCGACATACACTGAGTGGACTTGCCATGAGCCAACAACGACCATCCCAGAATAAATTGTTCTCATATTTTACATTAAATTATTCATATAGTCTCTGATACATTATCTAAACCTAATGAGTATTTTATTAACACCATTCTCTACATTATACTGGTGGCCCGTGGCCAGGTAGTCGACGCTCTGTGGTTCGATCCCCGGCAAGGGTGGAAACGGAGTGTTTCCTCACCTGATGTCCCGTTCACCTAGCAAGTAAATAGGTACCTGGGTGTTAGTCGACTGGTGTGGGTGGCATGATGGGGACAAGATTGAGGACCCCAATGGAAATAAGACAGACAGTCCCTCGATGACACGCTGCCTTTCTTTGGATATCCTGGGTGGCTAACCCTCCAGGTTAAAATTCAGAACAAAATCTTATCTTAACCCTCACACAGACTGACCAGAGATATAAGGAATTATAGTTAGTATAAATCACAATTGCGATTGGTTAGTGTAAAACATGAAATTTTTCCAGGGAACTTATTATACCAACTTCGCAGTATATTACTAATTGAGTGGTGGGTTATATATGCCGTTGACAAGAAATGAAAAGCTGAAAAGGCTGGTCTCATGGATGGTACCGTAACCAAGGTAGTGGCTAGAAACAAAGACTGCAGGAATTAAAACTTCCACACCAGGAACGACCAACTTAGAAAAATACTTCTGCCGCGTCTTAGTAGAGAGCTTTGACAGTTTAAGTCTCATATGTATGTAGAAAAATACACAGAGAAGAGATAAAAGTCTTATCATTACAGAAAAGTTCCACAGCAATGTGTTTACCTTTATCTGTAATTATCATCTTCTAGTGACCGTCTTAAGAGCTGTAGCTCTATCATTTAAAATAAACAAAAAATTTTAACCTAACACATTGCCAGAAATACACAAAAGTATATGCATACGCATCGTTATGGTAGTACAGGACGAGGTGGCCGAGTGGTTAAGGCGTTGGACTGCTAATCCAATAGGGTCTCCTGCGTGGGTTCGAATCCCATCCTCGTCGATTAATTTTCTTTACGGGGAAGAATGTGTGAGTTAATTACTGACTCTTATGTAGTTGATAAGATTCAAAACCAATAAAGCAACCAACTAATTTCGTAAGGTCATATAAACCAAAAAGAGTGTATATAGTATGAAGATTACCTTATTCCCAATTTTAATGACTGAAGTTTCCTTGACTGTTGTTGTAGAGGTGGTATGAAGCCTTTAGCAATCCTCTCGTAGTCAATAATCTAATAAACCAACCAATCAACTAATTTGCTAAAACTTTGTTCATATTTTAAGAAGAATAACTCTCTCTTAATGTGTATGCAGGCTGTGGGAAAATTCTCCAAGAGAAGGGGGGGGGGGTATCAACCCTTTCAGCCCCCTTCAGCTCTTTCAGTCCTTTCAGCCTTTAGAAAAGGGCAGATGGAGTCTTGCTAGCTTCCTGATCAACAGTTTAATAATTACCATATGTTTGTACCCTGAACGTATCTTGGTCACGTATACCAAGCCTCTTGAGGGTAGTGATCGTGTATTTGAGTGATAGACATTTGAGAAAAATGACTCTCTTTGCCATAGCAGGAAAAGTACAGAAAACTTCTGTTTCATTTTATACACATGAAGAACAATCATGAACTCTCAGTGATCGAAATATTCAAGGAAAACAAGCATTTGAATTGCAAACTATTGCAGCATTAAGCAAGTAGGGAAATTGTGCTTAGGACAGCGATACAGGGCAAACTGTTGCCAGCGAGAGAAGCGGGGCGTCAGATTGAAATAAAACACGGGAGAGGAAGCTGTTGTGGCGTGCATTGACCTAACAAAGGTACATTATACAGTGCGCCCTCGACTCTACTCGACCTCTATCAATCTCCACTAATGCCGGGTTAATGGATAAGAACTCTGTTCCAGTGCGTTTAGTGAAAAGTGACAATCCAAAATAGCGGTATATTACAGAGAAGTGTGTGCAGCTTCTGGTAGTAACTACTGCAAAAGACAAGTATTGGGAAAGTATAGTGACAATCGTAAGTGTAACATCATCGGACAAGACCGTGACATTCTTCAGCGACATTCTCAATAAGACACCGATGCCTGTCGTAAGGTGCCAACAACACCATAGCTCACGTTACAAAGAGCAAGGTAGGTTTTGAATTAACTTATGCAGGGGACTGCGCAGTTCTTGTGTCACAAGGGGTTCAAAACTGTCCTATAAGACGGCAGTTAGGTGAGGACGTTTAAGTCCAACCCAGTGAGTATCAGTTCAGTCTTTATCTACTGACTGAATATTTGGGTATACACTCCTCTGGGGCAATATATAATGATTTACACTTAATTACTTATTCCTAACAGCTCCGTTGTGGTAGAATACTGGGTCCCATCAGGGGAACATTCTGAAATGTGGCTGCAGAAAGTTGACCCAGCAACAAAGATAAGTACAGTGTTACCTTGTTACTTTACCAGTTGACATTCTACCAGTAAAAAATACCACACAGGCATATAAATCTTTGTATATATACACACTTAAAGTGCATATATTCATCGCTATTTTGGCCATTGAAGTATATTTGACTGGTGGTGTACAGATGAGGTGCAGCTTTAATGACCCTCAAGTATTCCACAGACTTTAAAACCTAATATATCAACCAGTATTCTGTCTAGTGGTATAGTTAACCCTGTATGCCTCTCCTGATCCCTCACTCAAGACATACTTCACCTGTGGTATTTTTTACATTGGTAGAACGTCCATTTGTACAGTAAAATGTGACACTGTATTTATCTTTGTTGCTGGGTCAACTTTCTGCTGCCGCGTTTCAGAAAGTTCCTCAAGGCGATCCAGTGTTCTACCTCCACGGAGCTGTTTGGGATATATTGTTGTGTAAATAATTATATATTGCCCCAAGGAGTGTATTACCCAAATATTCAGTCAGTACATAAAGACTGAACTGATACTCACTGGGTTGGGCTTAAAAGTCCATGCATAACCGCTATCAGTAGATAAATTTTGATGCCCTGTGACACAAGAACTGCGCAGTCCCCTGCATAACAAGAAACATCAAAACTTACCTTGCTCGTTGTAACGTGAGCAATGGTGTTGGTTCCACCATAAAGCAGGAAAGGCTGTCTTTAATTGTAGAACGTCACTGATGAGTCCGTCCTAATCTGATGGTGTTACACTCGCGATTGTCTCTCTACATTCTTCAATACTTGTCTGTTGCAGTAATTAATCTACCAAAAGCTGTGCACACTTCTCTGTAATATACCACTATTTTGTATTGTCCTTTACACTAAAAACGTGCTGGAACAGTGTTCTTATCCATAACCCGGCGTTAGTGGAGATTGATAGAGTCGGATAGAGGTCGAGGGCACACTATAAATGTCCCTTTGTTAGGTCAAAGCATGCGCCGCAAGCTCCTGTCCCCTCCTGCCATTTAGTTCAATCTGATGCCCCCTTCCTCCGCTCCTGCCCAGTTTGCCCTGTTTTGCTGACCTAAGCACAATTTCCCTACTTGCTTAACACTGCAACAATTTGCAATTCAAATGCTTGTGTTCTTTAAATATTTCGATCACTGAGAGCACATGATTGTTCTTCAAGTGTAGAAAGTGAAACAGTAGTTTTCTTTAACTTTCCTGCTATGGCAAAGAGAGTCTTTTTCTCTCAATTGTCTATCACTCATATACACTCGTTGCAACACTGGTCATCCATGACGTGACTTACTGGCCCGGGTACGAACATGTGTTACTAATTAAACTGTGACCAGGAAGCTAGCAAGACGTCATCTGCTTCTTTCTAAAGGGGTGGGCCCTTGAAAAGACTGAAGGGGCTGAAAGGGAGCAGAGGTTCACTGTAGGTGAACTATTCATCACTTAACATTAATTTGATTTTCTCACTCGCCACCACTGCTGCTTGTCTTTTCTGAACAGCTTTAATCTGTGGGGTTTCTGGAGAATCACTAATTTTATTTTTGTTTTCAACACTGTAATTCTAACAGCACTAATTTATCTATTGTCCACTTATTCACTTCACCTTTGCTCATAACATCAACTGTCCTGATGATTCCATTTGCATCAGGATATATGGTCACAATTTTTCCAAGAGGCCATTGGGACCTCGGACCATCACTGTCAATAATCACTATGTCACCAGGTCTTAAAGGGCTTATAATTTTCTGGAACACCAGCTCCATAGAAGTGTTCTCTCAATGAGGTGAGATAGTCTTCTCGCCAAATTTTCTCCCAGAGTTCAATCACTTTATGAAGGTGTGTGAATTTACGTCTGAGTTATTCAGGTTCGAAATAAGTAGGATCCTCTATGATTTCTTTATCATTCATGGGAGGAACAGGTTCGAGCCTTCTGCCATGTATTAAATGAGATGGACTTAACACTTCTAAATTGTCCAGATCATCGGTAACATACGTTAAAGGTCTGTTGTTGACTCTATTTTCTATTTCAGTTACGACTGTACGAAATTCTTCTAAGTCGATTCTCTGACGATGAAGAGTCTTCCTTAAACAACGTTTCACAATGCCTATCATTCTTTCGTAAAATCCGCCGTGCCATGGGGACTTAGGAGGAATGAATCTCCAACGACAATTGCGTTGATTCAGCATCTGTTGTACTTCAGGCTGCTCAAAAATCTTGTTTATGTAAGCAGCACCAGCAACAAAATTCGTTGCATTGTCTGATATCATCAGCCTGGGACATGCCCTTCTGGCTACAAACCTTCTAAATAATATAATAAAGGTTTCAGCAGACATATCAGTGGCTACTTCTAGATATACTGCTCTAGTCGTAGCACAGGTGAACAAACAGATGTACACCTTGATGGGAACTTTGTCAACTGTTTTAGTTAAAATTATTGGTCCAGTGTAATCTACACATGTCACCTCAAATGGAGTGACATGACATACTCTTTCAGAAATATAGGAGGTGGACCTGGATACTGACATACTCGCTTATAATAATGACAAGTAACACAGTCCCTTATTTGTTTCTTCACTTTGTCGACCTTGGGCATCCAGTAGGATTGTCGTATGTGACAAAGAGTGTCAGCTACACCACCATGTAACACGTTACTGTGGGCATTCTGAATAATCAGTCTTGTTAGCCAATGATTCTTGGAGATAAATACTGGATGTATTGTTTCCTTAGGTAGTGAAGAATTATGAATTCTTCCTCGACATCTTATAATCTTTTCTGAGTCAAGATAAAGTCCTAAAGAATTAATCATATCAGGTTTCTTTGGAGATTTATCCATCTTTCTGTATTAGCTTTATCCAGTATTTAATGGGTTCAAGTAATTCATAATTAGGTTTTATCCCTTTAATGAATTTAAAGACAAGAGCTGTAACTCTTAAGAGTTTACCCAAAGATGAGTATTTAGATCCATCAATGACTATTTCCGCTGTGTTTGCAGTATTTAAACAGACTATTTCTGCTGGCATAATGTAAGCTTTTTGCTGTGGCCAGTTATTTTCCTTAGAGAGCCAGTTCGGTCCGTGGAGCCATAATTTATTATCCACAAAGTTCTTGAGTGGGACACCACGTGACAACATGTCAGCTGGGTTCTCTTGTGTAGAGACGTGGAGAAAGAGATTATTATTTCTTAACCACTGGAGAACTACTTCATTGTCACTCCAGATCACAGTTTTTACAATAGTGAGATGATCAAGTACTTTGTTGAGATAGACAGCTAATTTTGTACCTACATAGAGTGCTGTCAGTTCCAATTGTGGTACTGTTCTGACCTTCAAGGGTGCAACCCTGGCCTTTGAAGTAATTAAAGTACTTCCGTCAGCATTACTCATGTAAGCTACAGCGCCATAACCTCTGGTTGACGCATCACAGAACACATGTAATGTGTACTTGTTTCCCTTGACCTATTTGTCTGGGAAATTTAATTTGATGAAGTTGTTTAAACTCCTTGGATATTTCATCCCATTCTTGACTCATTTCTAGAGGCAAGTTCTCATCCCAACCTATTTTAAGCTTCCATGCATCTTGCACAAGCATTTTACCTTTTATGGTAATTGGTGAGACGAGTCCTAGAGGATCAAAACATTGTGATACCTCTGACAGTAAACTACGTTTAGTGAGTGTACTGGATTTATTGTTTATCCTTTTGAGACCAAAGTGTCTTCCTGTGTGTTCCAATTAAGTCCAAGCAAGTTGTTGCATTCAGGAATTTCAACTTCAGGAAATTTTCTTTGATTTGAATTAGTATTCCACATCCTTAGAGGCATATTTGCTTCTTCCATCTCCTTGTTAGCTTCTCTGTATAAGGATTTCAAATCCTCCTCTTTATTCACAGTACCATGAATATTTTCCACATAGAAACTTTTCTTTAAGATTTCTTTGAAGGGACTTTCAGATTTCTTCAAATGTGTATTAAGAGTAGCTTCAGTAAGAATGGAGAGGATGTTGCACCAAATAATACTGACTTGAAACGATAAGTTTTCACAGGACTTTGAGGATCATGTGGATTTTCTTTCCACAAGAATCGAGTATAATCTCTATCTATTTCTTGTAGTCCTACTCTTAAGAAAGATTTGGAAATATCAGCCGTGTAGGCATATGGATTTGTGCGAAATTTCATAAGCACGTCTCCAAGCTTCTCAGTTAGTGAGGGTCCAGTCATCAGACAGTCATTAAGGCTTGCTACATCTTTATTTGCACGTGCGCTGCAATTGTATGCAACACGTAGTGGAGTGGTTTCAGAATTTTCCTGACTCCATGGTGCGGTAGATAATGAGCGTCTGTCTTTAACTTATCTTCGACTATTTCCTCAATGAATTTATTGTCTAACTGTTCTTGTATGATATTATCATAGACAGTCAGCAGCTCTGGATTCTTCCTGAGCTCATGTATTTGTGTCTTTCATTTGTCCGAAAGCCATGCGATAATTGCTAGGTAGATGTGGTGGATTTAATTTCCATGGCAACCTAACCCAATACTGTCCATCTTCATATTTGACAGTGTCCAAATATTGGTTATAAGTCTCAGACTCCTGTGGGCTTGGTTTATTTACATCAGTACCTATCGCATCTAAATCCCACAACTTATCAACTGGCTCATTCATTTCTACCTTAATTTTTGTTGTGGTACATGATCAGCAGTTATTCTTGTAACTAGTACATTTTCTACTGAATCAATATCAGCTTCTTTCCCGCTTTGAGAGGGAATTGGACCACATATCATATGGCCTCCAGCTGTTTTCAGCAAGTGAACATCATGTTTACTTACTATATTTTCCACAAAACAGTGATAGTAATCACTTCCAATGATTAAATCAATTGGACTAATTGTGTCCGTCTGTATGTCAGGACAGGCTAACTTGACCTTGGCCGCCTTCAGTGCTGCAACTGTATCTCTTAATCCCCGGATCTGCACTGACTTAGGCAAATCATCGACTACCACAGCTTCTACTGTATTTTTCCTGTTTCCTAGACCAACATTGAATATAGCTAGGTCATATTTCTGCTTACCAGAACTTTGGAAAAAAACAGCTATATCTAACTGTATTTTGGCATGGGGTTGTTTATTCAGCTTTTGCAACACTGTTCTTCTTATGAAAGACCTTTGTGAGCCTTGATCAAATAATGTCAGCACATTGGTTTTGTGTAATTTATTGGATAACTCTACTCGAGCTATTGGGAGAGCAGTCGATACTTATCTCTCACATTTAATGCTGTTGTTTGTTGACTTCCTGACTCTGTGGAAGTCGGTTGTTCAGCATAAGTGCTTGGGCATAATGCTGTATGATGCATACCCTTGCATTTAAAACACTTCTTCAGTGAGCATTTACCTCCCTTGTGTTCACCTAAACACTTAGTGCACCTTTTCAGCTGTTGAGCACGTTGTTTCCGTGCCTCCATTGTTGTGTATTGAATGCAATACTGTGCCCAATGTGTTCCATCACAAAGTACACATTTTGGAGTACGTTTATGTGTGACAGTCTGTTTACTGTCTGTTGTGTTCACAGCTTGATAAGTGCCTACATGGGATTTCCCATTATGTGGTTTAGTGGGAGTAGGTATACTCTTTTTATACTGAGTTGAAGTTTTATTATCCACAATAGGATTAGAGGATTTATCATCTTGTCTCGTTGCTTGCTAATTTCTTCACAAGTGAAATAACGTTTATTGAACATAATATTTAAACGTTCAATGGTTTGTGGTGACAGTTTATCTTGTACAATACCACTAATAAACCAGTCACATTGGATTAGATCATATTTAACTCCTAGAGTTCTGAGACTATTGTCTAATGTGATTCTAAATGACTGTAAGTCTGAAAGACAATGTTTGGGTGGTTTCAAGCTTGATATTAAGACTGCATGTCTAACCCTGGCTTTGTCAGCATCCAAGTAATTATCTGCTGAGAAACGTAAGGCTAGAGCATAATTGCCTTTGACCACGGAAATTATTTAATCAGTTCATAAATGGGTTAATGCTCTTATTATTTCTTCCTTTATATGCAGCTTTCAATGTTGTAGATAATTTTAACAGTGGATAATTAAAACAGTGGAAATAAAACTTTAGTTTCCAGAACCTGGTAATGAATATAGTTCTCATTTATATGTCTTGTATATCAGTAGCTGTGAGCTGCTTAGTGTCTCAGCACATGGATGGTATTTAGGTGTTGCCTTTATGAAGGTTAATTCTGATGTTGATGAGAAGATCCCGCAAGGGAGGAGAGAATGCCTTAATGCATGAGAGGGCTCTTGATCCTTTCCTTAGATCGAACCTTATTGTCTTCCATTCTCCAGGCGGTATGTATTCCATACGGGTTTAGCGCTCGCCTCTGAATAAAAAATGACTAGTAATGTTCTAATAATTCTTTATGTTTATTTCGTACTCCAGACCATCAGGGTTAAAAGACCATGTTGGTGTGGTACAGCGCTGTGTGTGTTGCTGACGTGATGCTGATGACTGGATGTGTTCCATCGTGTGTTGCTGACGTGATGCTGATGACTGCATGTGTTACATCGTGTGTTGATTGGGTTTGATTTTTCCACCACGACTTTGGGGTGTGTCATCGGTCGTGGTAGAAGCTATTTGTGGCCGATCCTCTTTTGAGTTGTTTGTATGGCGATATGGGTATGGCAGAAAAATGTCATTATTAGCTGAAAGTGCCATGTAATAATATGTTTGCCATTATTCTTTCAAACACTTCTTATTTCAGTTGCAAGTGCTGATGTATAGTTGTTGTTGGGGTAGATGTTTTGGAGGGTCTGGGATGATTGACTCTTTGTGGGTGGGGAAGGCTTTCTGAAGATGCTTTTAATTTGATCTATGGAAAGGAAGAGAGGTCTAATTCTTTGGATTAGGAGCCCCTCACCAGCGTCAAGGAGCTTCCCATGAGGGGGTAGTTTACTTTGTGCCTTTGAATTGAATTTCTATGATGCCTGCAAGATTTTTGTAGTACGTCGTCTCGAGGACAGTCAACAGCTTCATGTAGTCTGTGTTTTTGGGGCCGTATATTATGAACTTCAATATTTAACGCCTTAGGGATAACAAGGTACAATGAGCTTAAAATATTTCTCTCATCAGTCATGTACTTCTTTGTGTTAGGATGATTCTGAAAATTTATGAAAAACTATCTCAAATAAGATTTACATACAGGGTTACCTTGGCTGGAAGGTAGGTTTTAGAGAGGAACTTGTGCCGTCTTGTTTTTCTTATTTTGTTTAGAGCCGTCCCGGAAGTCCCCATCGGTTTTTGAATGAAGGAACCGAAATCGATCGTTTATCTGTTCATATAATCCAATTTAGTTTCTGGTCGCTATGAAGGATGCTCCCAGCCGCTGCCACCTTAAAACAGAGATTAAAAACTCTCAGCATATATAAACTGAGAAATATACACCTCTCACTGTATATATCAATAATATCTGAAATTGGGTGGTTAGGTTAGTTGCTTAATGGGATCTAAAAATTATCGATTACCTTAGTCATTAAGGCTGTTTGTCACCTGTTTACCAACAATCAAGAATTTACTTTTATCCCGATTTTATGGAGTAACGTAAAGTCTCCGTGTGTATATATACTGAGAAACACATCCGTCAGTGTATATATGCTGCATATGAAATTATGTTAGTGTCAGGTAGTATTTCAGAGAAACCAAATTGAATGAAATGCTAAAAATGAAATGTACTACACAAATATGTGAAACGTTCCGAAACATTTGAAAATAGGTTCAAACAATTTAATTAAGGTATGAGAAAGTGACGAAACAATAATGAATGGTTGATCGAAAGTTACTGGAAAGCCATGAAAAAGCTCCCAGTACAGAAAGTGATAAAAAATACAGTAGATTCAAACAAGCGAAAAGTTACTACTGTATACCTGTGTAAGAAGAGAAGTAAGAAAAGTCGATCACATGGTAGCAGAGAAGAGGTCATACTAAGTTCACCTGTTTAGATCTTAATAAAGGCTGACCAGACTCTCAAAGAAAAAAATATAAGAAATAAGAATAACAGGAAACCTGCCAAAGTAAGGAAGAAGGGGCCATGTGTGATCTACGATATGCGGGATACATGTACCATGTATGTATTTAAGGGTATACATATAATATTTCATACATGCTAGGTGGATGCTGCGCCGTGGTCTTCCACTGTGCAATCTGCTGCTGATCGGCCACCGCGGATGATCCCATTTCCGCTTGATATCCGAAGATCACTTGATGGACATCCTTCACGTCCAGACTAAGGTACCAGAGGGAACAAGTACGATACTCGCTTTTCTCCCAGGGCATTATGGGTCGAATGTTCTGTACATTTTGTATATTCACTTTCTTACTATTAATTTTATTCGACGTCTTTTATATATTCCTAATGATTCTACATCCATTTACATTGGTTTTATGTATACTGGCAATGAAATAATTATGTTCATTTTATCAAACTAAGTTTAGGGGAGACACAGATCGTCTTCTGACCAGTAAATAACATTCACACAACATTTCCGCTTCGCTAATTGGTGGAAAGGTTTCCCGTGCTAATGCATTTTCAATAACCACAATTATTTACTCGGATAATTTTTTTCAACGAAAAATTCGTTACTATTTTATGAATTTATTATGGCTGTTTAGCTCTCTCATAAATCAACGATTTGGCACTATATAATATGCTAATTAACATAATTATTCATCTACTACTAGTTCATTTATATTTTATGTAAATGCTTACGAGTCACTACTAGAAATAACACGAAGTGATTTACATTTCCACTGAGTGTCAACAGCAGCCGGCTTGTCACTCTTCAAGTTCCTGTGTTCCAACTTATTTTATCCCTCCAGAATAGCGGTAAGTTCCTGAATTTGTTTCCAGTTCAAAGTTAAATGCTTGAGCAGTGTTTTGAAATGCATGTGAAGTACATGAGACATTTGTAAGTAACAATGTACGTCAACTTATGATTCACCAGAAAATGAGTAACCGCAGTGATTCTCGCCGTGAAGCCGAGTGTCATCACAGCCTCGGAACACTGATGTATAATATATTATACATTGAAAATGTGCATACAGCTGAGGTTTTGTAATGCTAATATTGTGTTATCATGTCTTTTCAGATGCCAGAGAACTTTTTTTTTTTTTACAGATCAATACTGAACAGAGAGAGAGAGAGAGAGAGAGAGAGAGAGAGAGAGAGAGAGAGAGAGAGAGAGAGAGAGAGAGAGAGAGAGAGAGAGAGAGAGGAGAGAGAAGTAGTGTCGGCGGGTGCCGACACTACTCCTGGCAGCAGTGCTTCATATGCAAGTACTGAGTCAGGATTTTTTCCATCAGAGACTGGTGCTGTTAATAGTCAGAGGACTATCATTGCACCTGAACAGCTGCTGCGCCAAGTACGAACAGCAGTGACACATCTGTCTCGTTCTCACATTGCAGTTGCTCGGCCCTCAACAGGGCGTGCTAGAGGACGTGGAGGGGGAAGACATCTACAGTCGTCTCATCTTCCACCAACACAGTTATCAGACACATAATCATCAGCTCACCAGCGGCAGAACCTGCGCATAAATCAGCACCGAAACACAAGAGGTGCAACAAATTGGAGTCCACCCTCCCAGGCACCTTGGCAGTGCTCTCGCCGGAGGGGCCACACCACTAACAACTGCCTGCGAGATATCAGGTGCAATTACTGCCACAAGAGGGGACATCAGGAGCACCAGTGTCGGAAGAAAAAGGAACTTGACAGACAGGATCACCTGTTTAGAGACCTGTTCTCGAAACAAACCAGCAGGATCTCTGAACTAGTGAACACACTCACAAGTCACCCACTCAGCTACTCCTATCTCAGCCCAACAGGTAGTTTTGTGTCTTATACAAGACCACAGACCTACTTCTCTCAAGGGCAGGCACCTTACACACCCACCACCTCAAGCTGAACACATCATGAGGAGCCAGTCTATCAGCATCCTGTCGGCCAACAATAGAGGTTTCATTACCAATGTAAGAGAGCTCACACACAGTTTCGTGAACACTCGACGTCACAACATGATAGCTGTTGTAGAAACATTTTTGGACGACAGGACTACATAAAATTTTGCAAGAATTGTTGGCTACACCTCAGGCATGAGAAGAGACAGGCAAGGGCAAGGAGGAGGTGTTGCTACGTGCTTCTCTAAAAGTGTACATACCCAGCACATTGATGTCGCTATCCCTACTCATCTTAAAATGATGTTCTTCAAGCTATGCATAAACACTAGTACCTATGTACTAGTATGTGCAATGTACAGACCTCAGTGGCAACATGCAGACCCCATCAACTTCCTAATGGAAAATGTGGACTTCCTTCTGCTCCAACACAACTGTCAACATGTCATAATTGTTGGTGACCTCAACCAACATCTTATACAGAGGGACTTTGATGACCTTCTTGCAGTGTTTGACATGAGAAACTTTTTCGATTTCAATACTCACATCTCTGGCTCCTCCTTTGACCCAGTAGTGAGTGATTTGGCACCTCGGTTATGTTGGATCGTCTGACCACAAGGCTGTTTTATGACACTGAAGATCCCAACAGAACGTGGTGAGGAGTCCACACGCACAACCTGGCTATGGGAAAGAGGTAATTGGCCAGCTCGCCACCACCGATTGGAATGCTCTTCTCCAAGGAAATGTTGACAACCAAGTGATTGCCTTCACTGGACATATCCTTAATCTACAACAAGAACACATCCCTCACCGGCAGTATGTGTCGAAGTCTACAGATCAGCCTTGGTTTGGCTTTCGTTGTAGGGAGGCTGCTACTGCTAAGTACAAGGCTTGACGAGGGTATAAGAGAGATCCTACTACCTACAACAGGAACTTGCACAGGGAAGCCTGTAGGCATGTGAGTGAAGTTCAGAAGTGGGCCATCTCTAAATGGGAAGTGGACACAAAAGAAAGCTAGCATCAGGTAGAATGGGCTTCAAAACCTGGTAGGACCACTTCTACTAGTAGTCAAGAGAAAGCGGACCTCTTTTCCGAACACTTTGCTACCAAAAAGCAAGTTCCTGATCCAGCAAGGGGCCTCCTTGGCTAGCTGTAAGAACTGTGTCAAAACTGTCGTTGGCGACAATAAGATAGGAGGAGGTGCACTTCTTAAATCGCCTGACCAAGAAAAGGCTGTGGGTCCAGACAAGGTGAGCCCAAGTTTGCTGAGTAGATGCAGACCAGCTAGAAGCACCTCTAACTGCATCTTCAGCGCTGCCTAGTACAGTGTAAATGGCCTTCTGTGTGGAAAGAGACAAACGTAGTCTCTGTTCACCAAAAGAAGAGCAGAGCAGAAATTAGCAACTACAGACCAGTGTCACTCCTGTCAATCACTGGCAAGATCCTTGAGACAATAATCGCAAGACAAATGATACAGTTTTTTACTACCACTCACTACTTTGTGACCGTCAGTATGGGTTCAGGAATGGTTACTCTGCTGCTGATCTGTTGTTAAACCTCTCCACTAAATGGCACCAGTCACTGGATGAATCCAAAGTCAGCTGTGTGGTAGCACTGGACATTGCTGGTGCTTTGACTGAGTGTGGCACCAGGCCCTCTTGGCAAAACTGCAAGCACTGGGAATTTCAGGCTGTACCTTCATGATTACCTTGATGGTAGATCTCTAAGGGTAGTTCTCAATGGAACAGAATCAGCAAGACATCCTATTGGGGCAAGTGTTCCACAGGGAAGTGTGCTTGGGTCATTGTTATGGAATGTCTACTTCAAGGACCTTCTTCATCGCATCCCAGAATCCCATGCATATGCAGTGGACTATACTCTGACATTTACTTATCCAAGAGAAGAAATGCCAGCTGCTCTAGTACATCAATCACCAGCTAAGAGCTATATCAGCTTGGGGAGACCGATGGCAGGTAACATTTGCACTTGAGAAAACAAATGATAATGGTCTCTAGGCACCATGATGGTAATGCCGGAGCAGTAGTAAGTATGAATGGAAGAGTGTTGGTACCCAGGAAAGAAGTTGATATACTTAGGGTGAAATTTGACTCCAAAATGACCGTGAAGAACCATGTTGTAAATCTTGCAAACAAGGCAGCCAGGAAGCTTTCAGCACTTCTGACGTATCTCGCATTTGCTCGACAGTAGGGGTTGCAAGATTCTGTATGAGGCACAAACACGCTCACACCTTGAGTATGCTCCACTTTCTTGGTTTGCCTGCCCCCTCTCATCCGACTGCTTGACAGAGTAGAGAACAGAGCAAGATGCCTCATCTCTCGCCTGGACCCATCGTGGATAGATCTGTCATTTTAGCAGAGCCTTCAACACAGGAGAGATGTGGGCGGCCTTACTGTTACGTACAAGGCCAACATTGTCAAAGTATCACACTTGGCTCTACTTCGAGGACAGCGAAAAGGAAACTTCTATAGAACAAGACGGGCAGAAAGCAGCAGCTTCACTCTGGCTGTACACTTCTCCAGAACATCACTTCATCTGAGATCATTTATCCCCAGGATGACTTGAGTCTGGAACACATTCGTACAGCATAATGATATCAACGAAATAAAGTCAGTTGACCAAATGAAATTGCTGGCCCACAGATGGCTCCAACTTCATCCTGTTCCCTACTTGTATGTTTCATACTAATAAAAATGCTTTCAAATGAGCTGATGTAGGTAACAGCTCTTAGCTTGTCAATAAAGTTAGGAACCCTTATCCTAACCTTGTCAAACCCTGTGTAAAAAAAGAAAAGAGAGTGAGAGAGAGAGAGAGAGAGAGAGAGAGAGAGAGAGAGAGAGAGAGAGAGAGAGAGAGAGAGAGAGAGAGACAGACAGAGAGACAGAGAGAGACAGAGAGAGAGAGAGAGAGAGAGAGACAGAGAGAGAGAGAGAGAGAGAGAGAGAGAGAAAACAGAGACAGAGAATGACTATAAATAAAACATTATCAATAAACATCACATAAATGCATTAGAGACCTCTTAACAGACTTGTTTAATTAAATAAACATCATAATAGCCTTCAGATAGAAGTATCAACAATGTTGATATTTTTCACAATATATGCTGACCAAAACAGACATAAATTGGCTGTGTGTTGCCCGCGCCAGAAAAAAAACATATAGATAAAATAAAAAAAAATAGGACATACTACAAAAGAAAAACTCAGAGGGCCGAGAAAAAAAAAGAGTTGTGACAAAAAAAGGTGAGAACCAAATATAAAATAATAAAATAACTTGAGGAAATTAAGGAGCAGTGTATAAACTGCGATAAAGGCGGTAACGGAAGGATAAACAAGTGCAATGGAATCCAGGAGATAACTGATGCTGCAGCCACTGGAAATTAAAAAAAATATTCTGTGACAATATAGAACAGAACAGAACAGAACAAGTGTAGGTAAGACCCTTTCGGGTGAAGGGGAAGTGGGTACAGAGGAAGAGTAGTTGGGTGAGAGGAAGAATGATTAGTAGGAGGGATAGTACCAGGGCTTGACCCAGTAGCTAGGTAGATAGTGATTCAGGAATTTGCATTTTTTTCGACTTGGACACGGCATGGGAGTTCTGTGGTACGGGGCTGGCGCAAACACATCACTGCAAGGCACAAGGTCTACTCAGTTAGTTATCAAAAGCAATTTAAAAAACAAATTAAAAAACAGGTTAAAAAACAAATTAAAATAAAGGTTACAAAGGACATCTTTAAGTCCACCCCCTGTAAAGACAGGATGCAGCTATGTTAGCTTTTACTGTGGGCTATTGATAGTGTATAGGGGGGTTTTGGGGCTGGATCTAGGATCAGTAGAATAAGTTATGTGAGTTGTTGGGTTTTCGTATAATGTCGTCTAAGTATGTGGTCCAATGGTCATGTCTAGTTTCAAGTCTGTCTATTTGTTTGTCGCTGAGTGTCTTCCAGTACACATTCAAGGCCGGAGTGTTCGCCTGTATGTGAAGGGATTCACAGTAAGAAGTCATCCCACCTGGTATTAGACACCCAACGCAGAGCTTTGTTCTGGATGCGCTGTAGCTTGGTTTTTGGTTTTTGCAGCTAAGGATAGGGCTAGTGGGCAATAGGTTAGAAGTGGTCTAATGAGAGTTTTATAGAGGTGAAGCTTGGTGCGAGGAGAAGCACGTTTTAGTTTGTATAACCCTTGGAGGGCTTTTGAGGCTATAGTATGTTTGGTTATAGTATGTAGGTGAAGTCTAAGTCGATGGTCAAGGGTAACTCCTAGAACTGAGGTTTTAATGGTTCTGGGAAGGTAGTGGAGTTTCTGCTGTTTTGATTTCTATCCTGGGCGGAGGGTCTTTTCTTCTGTAGTTAAAGTAGGTTATGTTAGATTTTGTGGCATTTGTTTTGATTCTCCACTTCTGTTCCCAGTAGGATATTTTGTCTACTTCATCTTGTGTTCTGTTTGCTAGGTGATTTATATATTGATGGGTGATAAGTTGGGTAATGTCATCAGCATATGCAAGTGTTATGGAGTCAACGTGCATTGGTGTTGGAATGTCATTGGTGTATAGTATGTATAGTGTGGGGGAGAGAACAGATCCTTGTGGGACTCCTGCATGTAGTGGGAAGTAATCTGAATGGCAGCGTTGGAATCTGATTCTCATCGTTCTGCCGTCTAGGAAATTGCACAGGAGTTTTTTGATGTTTGCAGGGAAGTTGAAGTTAGTGCAAAGTTTTTGCTTAAGGCCATTGTGCCATACTGTGTCGAAAGCTTTTTCTACATCTTTTGCTACTAAGGCTGTCTTTTTTCTTTGCTGTGTGTTGATGTAAATGTAGTTCAGTATGATGTTTAAGGCATCTTGGGTGGATCGTCTGGTTCTGAATCCAAACTGTCCTTCAGAAAGGAGGGAGTTGTGTTCGAGGTGTCTCCTGAGTCTTTTGTTGATGAGTCTTTCGTATAGTTTGCCAAGGACTTCTAGTAGACTGATGGGACGGTAGTTTTTGGGGTCTGTGTGGTCTTTCCCAGGTTTTGGGATGAGGATTGCTGTGGCTGCCTTGAAGAGTGGGGGGAAGTACCCTGAGGCTAAGGAAGCATTGAGGAGGTTTGTGAGTGCTGTGACGGTAGGGTTTGGTAGGTGTTTAAGTATGATGTGGTTTAAGCCAGAGGCTCCTGGAGCTTTTGGAGGGAGTGTGTTGAGGAGTTGTTTTATGTCAGCGTGGTGAGAGGGGTATTAAGCTCTTGAGTGGAGGTGAGGTGTCAAGTTGGATAATCCTGTCAGGTGTTGTTTGCTGTATATTTTCAAGGTTCCAGTGATCAACTTGCTGTGTGTGTAGTAAGGCTTTCTGGGTGGGGGGGTGAGGTGAAAAATGTTCTCCCATATGAGTTTAAAGGTGTTGGTTGCTATCTGTGGGTCAGTGATATGAGCATTGTTGTGTGTGAGGTGTTTGAATTTGCTGCTCGTGATGGTGCCTCGTACTTTCCTGATGAAATTCCAGAATTCTTTGGGGTCTTTTATTCTTTGTTCTTCAGCCTTGTGGATTAGTTGGTCCCAGTGTGTACTGTGGTCTAGTTCGAGGCTGCGTAGTATGTTGTTTTGGAGGTATGTGAGATCCTGTCTGATTTGAGCGAATCTATGTGTGTTTTGGATGAAGCGGTTCTGGTAGCATATGAGTAGCCTTTTGGTTCTGATGGAAGGCTTAAAGGAGTATCGCATGGTGTGTGTTTTTTTGGGGACAGCTGTGTTTGTTGCAGCAGTGATTGTTGCCTGTATGATGTTGAGTTGAGTGTCAATGTCAGATACTGGTTTATTGTTGTAGTCATAGGTGAGGTCGACATTGTCAAGGTGTTGTTGGAAGGCTTCCCAGTTAGCTCTCTTGAAGGCGAATGTTGGTGTGACAGGAACGAGTATAGGGTTTGTTGAGATGTGTAAGATGATAGGGATGTGATCAGAACCAATGATTGGTCCTGGTGCAATGTGGTGTTGAAAGAGAGAGCTGGCTCTGTTAGCGATGATGATGTCAGGTCTGCCCTGTCCCTGATGTCCATAGAAGGTATTGAAGAATGGTCCCAGGTGTAGCAGATGTTTTTGATTTATGAAGTCGTGTAGCTGTGTGCCTATTGGGTTATTGGTGTTGTGGTTAAATGTAGTGTGTCTTGCATTCATATCTGCTAAGAGGTAGGTTGGGATATTTGTGTGGTTGAAGACTGTGGAGAGATCATGTATGTTAAGAGCTGTGTTGGGTCAAGCATATGTGGTGAAGAAGATAAATGGACCTATATGTGTGTAATTTGATGGCTAGACAGTGTTGGTGATTGAAAGTCAGTGGTAGGAATTCGTGTTTTAATGTGGAGTTGACCAGGATCGCAACCCCATCATGTGGGGCATGAGGAGAGTGTTGTGTGGTGTACCCATAATGTCTGATGATTTGTGTTGCTTGTAGACTGATGCTGTTTAGCAGTAATACATCTGGTCTTTCTGTTTCAATGAGTTCAGCTATCATGTGTCTTATGGTGAAGTAACATCTAACATTGAGTTGTATTACTTTGAATGTTCCTGAGGAGGGTCAGTGTCAACGTTGTTAAGGCTAGGGGAATGTGTAGGGTTGGTTACTGCATTGTTAATGTTTGTGAGAGAGGGAGGGAGAGAAGTGTTATTGGAGCTGGTTGTGAGTGTTAGGGTAGGTACATTGGAGTTGGAGTTTGTGAAGTAACCGGGTCGGGGGCCCATGAAGGTCATCCCCTTTGTCTGGTATTTGATTATGTGGTCTCTGGTTCGTTTCTTGGTTGGGGATCGAAATGCATATCTTTTTTCCTGTTCCCTGAGCTGTCTTTCCATTGTAGGGAAAGATTTTGGGTGAGATAGTTTCCTTCTGTTGGAGTTAGTGGGTCTGGGTGTGTCTGCATGTTGGGGGCGGTGGTCTTGGAAGTAGAGGGGCAGCGGTGAAGGTGTGGGGGGCGAAGTGGGGGTAGTGGAGGTAGTGTGTGTGGAGGTATTGGAGGCTTGGCTAGACTGTGATGTGGATGTTGTGGTTGTGGGTGGGATAGTGATGTTGTTCTGTGGAGCAAGTGTGGGTTTTGGTGGGCCTGGAGTGGGGAGGGTTGAAGGGGTTGGGGAAAGCTATAGGTTGGGTGAAGCTTGATGGTGGGGATCTGCAGGAGGGGAAGGTTATTGGCTGTAAGTATGACATTTAGTGTGTGTGAGTAGTCCCAGTGGTGCAGTTCTGACAGGCTACAGCCGAGTGCACAGCTGTTGCTTTTGGTCATAGGGGGTTGGGGGCGTGGGGTTGAGGGAGGGAGGGTTGGAGGGAGGGAGTGAAGTTAAAGGAGAAATGGGGTTGGGTTGGGGGTTGGGCAGGGGGAGTGGAGCCCAGTTAAGTGGTGTTGCCCAAGCACTGGTGGGGGGAAGGGGGGTTGAGAGGGGGAGAGGATCAGCTGTGTGCTTTTGGTTGGGTAAGGAGTGGGGTTCGTCTCCTTTCAAGGTATTAAGATATTCTTTCCTTTTTGGACATGCATTAGATACTGCAGTATGTGTGCCTTGACAGTTGGAGCAGAGCACCTGGAGCATATCTGCGGTGTAGTGCAAGTGGGTTTGCTGTGTCCAAAATTGTAGCATTTCAAGCATTGTTCAATGTGATGATAGTTGATGGTGTATAGAGAATCAGCAGGCATGCTGATTGTCTTGGCGAGAATTCCCCTGCTAAGCAGCTTAACTGCTTCACAAGGGGAATAACATCGTATTTTAAGAATGTTAGAGTTAGGAGGTCTGAATATGTCATCTATTATTACATTGTTTTTACTACTAATGTCTTGGATGAGATCGTCCTTGTCGGTGTCATATGCAGTCAGTAGTGATATGTTCACGAATTTAGCAATTACTGTACTCTTGGCCCGGTGTTCTGGGCTCCAAATGATGGAGAACCCAGCCTCTAAGAGTCTGGGACAATATAGAAAACAGGACATTACGAGCACATCTTCGCTCAGATACAAGTGACTACTACGAACAGGTATGTACATTAAGACAGGTATCACCTTCACTTCCTTCATGCTTCCATCAACAACGTTAATATATTCCTGAAGACACCACAGCATCGTTTAACAAAGAGTAAAATTCACTTGGCTGTGGATACATTAATTTACGTCCACCACGCTACGTACTGAATATGAAACGTCGAGGAGTATGTCAGACACATGCGGTAATTAGGACATTTACCGAGGAGACGTTTCGACAATCGTGGGCCTGATAAATGCCTGGAGGGCGAAACGTCTCTTCAGTAAATGGCCTAATATCGCGTGTGTCTGAATTTCCTTGTCACCACGTGTAACCTCATAATAGTATAAGCCTTCGTAATAGATACCGACAAACTGGCTTAGAAAGACTGGTATGCAAACACTAAGACATATTAGAAAACGTTTCGGTCCCGGAACAGTGATCAAGGTCCCAGGACCGAAACGTTTTCTAACAAATATGTCCTAATGTTTGCTTACTAATCTTTCTAAACCAGCTTCATAATAGCCCAAGATGGTCTGATACGTCGTCTAAGTTTCATTTCCAACTTATGGTTTAGTATGGAATCATTTAAACAACTGAGAAACACAAAGTTACCCACAACCTTTAATAAACCCGACATCTCCCTGTCGGTTTAAAATTCTCGTCCAGAATGCTATTATCTCTGGATCTCTTAAATTAGATTTAGGGGGTTTGCGTGTCTGGTGGGATTCCTTCGCCTCATCCTTCAGTGTTATGAGTTCTTATAATGTTCTGATATGCCTTGTGTTGTGCTGGCGTTCATTGTGCTGTAGTGGCTCTCCTTGTGCTGTCCTGGTGTTTATTGTGTTGCTCTTGTGTTAGGTGTGTTGTCCTGGTTTTCCTTGTGCTCTGTCCTGGTGTTCGTTGTGATATACTAATGTTCCTTGCACTGTCTTAATGTTCTTTGTGCTGCCCTGGTGTTCCGTGTAATGTTCTCATGTTCATTGTGCTCTGGATCTGATGGTTTATGTGTTGTCTTCGTGCTCTTGGTACTATCCTAGTAGTTGAAGATTGAGGTTATTCCACTTCCTGACAACTCTATGACTGAATAAATACTTCCTAACATCCCTTTGACTCATAGGAGTCTTCAACTTTCAATTGTGACCCCTTGTTTCTGTGTCCCCTCTCTGGAGCATCTTGTCTCTGTCCACCTTATCTATTCCTCGCAGTATTTTATATGTCGTTATCATGTCTTCCCTAACCCTCCTGTCCCCTAGTGTCGTCAGGCCGATTTCCCTTAACTTTTCTTCATAGGACATTCCAATTAGCTCCGGAACTAACCTTGTTGCAAACCTTTGCACTTTCTCTAATATCTTGACATGCTTGACCAGGTGTGGGTTCCAAACAGGTGCTGCATACTCCAATATGGGGCTTGACATACACAGTGTACAGTGTCTTGAACGATTCATTACTAAGGTATCGGAACGCTATTCTCAGGTTTGCCAGGCGCCCATATGCTGCACCAGTTATCTGGTTGATGTGTGGTTCCGGAGACGTGCTCGGTGTTATACTCACCCCAAGATCTTTCTCTTTGAGTGAGGTTTGCAGTCTTTGGCTACCTAGCCTATACTCTGTCTGCGGTCTTCTTTGTCCTTCCCCGATCTTCATAACTTTGCATTTAGCGGGGTTAAACTCGAGAAGCCAGTTGCTGGACCACGGAGGGAGAGGAGAAACTGGAGACAGTGGGGAAATGGAAGAGAGGTGGGGAGGGGAAAAGAGGGGGGAATATGAGGAGAGAGTGGAGGGAGAAGCAGAGGTGGGGAGAGAATGGGAGAGGGAGAGGGGGAGAAGGAGGGGGAGAGAGGGGGGTTCAGGGAAGGGAGTGGGGGAGAGGTGGGTGAGGGAGCAGGGGAAAAGACTCTGTGTACTCACCTAATTGTACTCACCTAATTGTGGTTGCAGGGGTCGAGACTCAGCTCCTGGCCCCGCCTCTTCGCTGTCTGCTACTGGGTCTCTGCTCTCCCTGCTCCATGAGCTTTATCATACCTTGTCTTAAAACTATGTATGGTTCCTGCCTCCACTATATCTTTCTCTAGTCCATTCCACTTCCTGACTACTCTGTGGCTGAAGAAATGTTTCCTGACATCCCTTTGACTCATCTGAGTCTTCAGCTTCCAGTTGTGTCCCCTTGTTTCTGTGTTCCCTCTCTGAAACAACCTGTCACTATCTACCTTGTCAATTCCCCGCAGTATTTTGTATGTCGTTATCATGTCTCCTCTGACCCTTCTTTCCTCCAGTGTTGTTAGTCCTATTTCCCTCAACCTTTCTTCATAAGACAGACCCCTGAGTTGTGGAACTAACCTTGTCGCAAACCTTTGCACTTTCTCTAGTTTCTTGACGTGCTTGACCAGGTGTGGGTTCCAGACTGGTGCTGCATACTCTAGTATGGGCCTGACGTATACGGTATACAGTGTCTTGAACGATTCCTTGTTAAGGTAACGGAACGCTAATCTTAGGTTTGCCAGTCGCCCATATGCTGCCGCGGTTATCTGGTTGATGTGTGCTTCCGGAGACGTGCTTGGTGTTATACTCACCCCAAGGTCTTTCTCCTTTGATGAGGTTTGTAGCCTTTGTCCACCTAGCCTGTACTCTGTCAGCGGTCTTCTTTGCCCTTCTCCGATCTTCATGACTTTGCATTTGGTGGGGTTAAATTCGAGAAGCCAGTTGCTAGACCAGATGTCAAGCTTGTCCAGGTCACTTTGAAGTCCTGCTTGGTCTTCATCCGATGTGATTCTCCTCATTAATTTCACATCATCTGCGAAAAGAGACACTTCTGAGTCTATCCCATCCGTCATGTCATTCACATATAGCAAGAATAGCACTGGTCCTAGGACTGACCCCTGCGGTACACCACTCGTCACAGGCGCCCACTGTGATACCTCATCACGCACCATGACCCGTTGTTGCCTCCTGTGAGGTATTCCCTGATCCATTCCAGTGCCCTTCCTGTTATACACGCTTGGTCTTCCATCTTTTTACTAATCTCATGTGAGGAACTGTGTCAAAGGCCTTCCTGCAGTCCAAGAAAATGCAGTCAACCCACCCTTCTCTCTCTTGCCTTACCTCTGTTACTTTATCATAGAACTCCAGGAGGTTTGTTACACAGGATTTGCCTTCCCTGAAACCGTGCTGTCTGGCGTTGATTAACCTGTTCTGCTCCAGATGCTCCACCATTCTTTTTCTGATGATTTTCTCCAAGACTTTGCACACTATACACGTAAGTGACACCGGTCTGTAGTTTAGTGCCTCTTTTCTGTCTCCTTTTTTAAAGATGGGGACTACGTTGGCCTTTTTCCATATCTCAGGTAGCTGCCCAGTTTCAAGGGATGTGTTGAAAATTTTGGTAAGTGGCACACTCAGAACCTCAGCTCCTTCCCGAAGGACCCATGGTGAGATATTGTCCGGACCCATTGCCTTTGAGGTATCAAGGTCACTGAGTAACTGCTTCACCTCCCCTCAGATGTGTGTATTCCTCCAGCACTCGATACATCCCTTGTTGGTGATGCACCCTGTCCTGTCTACCCAACTGCCTCCTTCCTCCACTGTGAATACTTCCCTAAACCTCGAGTTGAGCTCCTCACATACCTCTTGATCATTACTTGTGAGTTCCCCATCTTCCCTCCTCAGCCTTATCACCTGATCCTTTACTGTTGTCTTCCTTCTGATGTGGCTGTACATCAGTTTCGGGTCAGACTTGACTTTCGATGCTATGTCGTTTTCGTACTGTTTCTGGGCCTCCCTCCGTACCTGTGCATACTCGTTTCTAGCTCTTCGACTAATCTCCTTGTTTGCTTGGGTTCTTTGCCTTCTGTATCTTTTCCATTCTCTGGCACTCTGAGTCTTTGCCTCCCTACATCTTTGGGTAAACCAGGGGCTCTTTCTTGTCTTCCCATTTATTCTTTTTCCTTTGGGTATAAACCGTTCCTCTGCCTCCTTGCACTTTGTCGCTACGTATTCCATCATTTCATTTACTGACTGTCCTTCCATTTCCCTTTCCCACAGAATCTCCTGCAGGAAATTCTTCATACCTGTGTAGTCCCCTCTTTTATAGTCTGGTATGTCTCTTTCAGCACCATTTTCCCTCTCCACCTGTAGCTCTACTATGTACTCAAAGCTCAGCACCATATGGTCACTGGCTCCCAGGGGCTCTCGTGTGTTATGTCCTCGATATCTGAGCTATTCAGGGTGAATACAAGGTCCAGCCTTGCTGGTTCGTCCTCTCCTCTATCTCTGGTCGTGTCCCTGACATGTTGGTGCATCAGGTTTTCCAGTACCACGTCCATCATCTTGGCTCTCCAAGTTTCTGGACCCCCACGTGGTTCTTGGTTCTCCCAGTCGATCTCTTTGTGTTGAAATCGCCCATGACCAGTAACTTCGCTCTGCTCATGTGCGCTTTTCTTGCCACCTCCGCCAGGTGTCCACCATTGCTCTGTTGTTCTCGTCATATTCCTCTCCTGGCCTCCTGCAGTTTTGTGGTGGGTTGTACATCACTGCAATGACTATCTTGTGCTCCCCAGACTGGATGGTACCTACTATAAAGTCCCTTTCTCTACACACCTCCATTCCTGCCATTTCCTCAAATCTCCAATGATTCCTTACGAGCAGTGCGACCCCTCCTCCCCCCCTGCTCCTTCTATCTTTCCTCAGGATCTGATATCCTTGTGGGAAGATTGCATCTGATATTGCCTCATTTAGTTTAGTTTCTGTGACTGCTATGATGTCTGGGGACATTTCTCCTATTCTTTCATTCCACTCTTCATACTTATTCGTGATTCCATCTGCATTTGTGTACCAAACCTTCAGCCTCGTTTCCAATACTGTGGCCCTAGGGGGATCTTGGCTGGGTGGGGGGGGTGTTTGCAGGGTTCCCATGGAGGGTTGTTGCATGGGTGGGGGGGGTTCTATGGTTGGGGTGTGGTCTGATTGGGTGGGGTTTGTGATGGGGTGGGGTAGTGGTGATGATGGGTTTAGGGTTGCTGGGGTGGGGACAGGGGACATGATGTGTGTGTGTGATGTTAAACTATATGGTTGCCGTTGGGTTGCTGTGGTTTGAGGCCCTCCGTGAGTGCTTCCGGTGGGTGTGGTTGTCCTTCTGCTTGGGCCTGGTGCCCCCTGTACCTCGCTGTCTCCATCTCTCTCTCCTCCCTTCGCTTTCTTATCCTCTCCTTTTGGGCCTCCCTTTCTTCCTGTGTTCTGTCCCGATCTAGGTATACATCGTGGTACTCCTGGCTCGCCCTCAGCCGTGCTTTCTCTTGTAGGATCATGGTACGGGCTGATTCTGCATTGAAGATTACTTTGAGGGGTCGATTTCTTCCCCTTGTGTACCACCCGATTCTCCGAAAATTTGTCACCTGGGACGTGTCTCCCCCTGTTGCTAGCATAATACCTATAATCCTTTCCTTCTCCTCCTGTTTCCTTCTGTCATGGGTGACCCCTTCGACTTCCTTAAGGCCGTAGATAAAGATGGACTTCTCCCTTTCCTCCTCCCACTGTGTCTCCCTTTGCCTCATCAGAGATGCATTAGCATCTTCCGGTTCTGTCATGGTTGTAGCCCCTGTGTGGGCCTGTATGTGTGTGTGTGTGTGTTAGTTTTGTGTGTGTGTGTGTGTGTACTCACCTAATTGTGGTTGCAGGGGTCGAGACTCAGCTCCTGGCCCCGCCTCTTCGCTGTCTGCTACTGGGTCTCTGTTCCATGAGCTTTATCATACCTTGTCTTAAAACTATGTATGGTTCCTGCCTCCACTATATCTTTCTCTAGACTATTCCACTTCCTGACTACTCTGTGGCTAAAGAAATGCTTCCTAACATCCCTTTGACTCATCTGAGTCTTCAGCTTCCAGTTGTGTCCCCTTGTTTCTGTGTTCCCTCTCTGGAACATCCTGTCACTGTCTACCTTGTCAATTCCCCGCAGTATTTTGTATGTCGTTATCATGTCTCCTCTGACCCTTCTTTCTCCAGTGTTGTTAGTCCTATTTCCCTCAACTTTCTCATAGGACAGACCTGAGTTGTGGAACTAACCTTGTCGCAAACCTTTGCACTTTCTCTAGTTTCTTTACGTGCTTGACCAGGTGTGGGTTCCAGACTGGTGCTGCATATTCTAGTATGGGCCTGACGTACACGGTGTACAGTGTCTTGAACGATTCCTTGTTAAGGTAACGGAACGCTAATCTTAGGTTTGCCAGTCGCAAACTGTGTGTGTGTGTGTGTGTGTGTGTGTGTGTGATGTGTGTGTGTTGTGTGTGTGTGTGTGTGTGTGTGTGTGTGTGTGTGTGTGTGTGTGTGTGTGTGTGTGTGTGTGTGTGTGTGTGTTGTGTGTACTCACCTAATTGTGGTTGCAGGGGTCGAGACTCAGCTCCTGGCCCCGCCTCTTCGCTGTCTGCTACTGGGTCTCTGCTCTCCCTGCTCCATGAGCTTTATCATACCTTGTCTTAAAACTATGTATGGTTCCTGCCTCCACTATATCTTTCTCTAGTCCATTCCACTTCCTGACTACTCTGTGGCTGAAGAAATGTTTCCTGACATCCCTTTGACTCATCTGTGTCTTCAGCTTCCAGTTGTGTCCCCTTGTTTCTGTGTTCCCTCTCTGAAACAACGTGTCACTATCTACCTTGTCAATTCCCCGCAGTATTTTGTATGTCGTTATCATGTCTCCTCTGACCCTTCTTTCCTCCAGTGTTGTTAGTCCTATTTCCCTCAATCTTTCTTCCATAAGACAGACCCTGAGTTGTGGAACTAACCTTGTCGCAAACCTTTGCACTTTCTCTAGTTTCCTTACGTGCTTGACCAGGTGTGGGTTCCAGACTGGTGCTGCATATTCTAGTATGGACCTGACGTACACGGTATACAGTGTCTTGAACGATTCCTTGTTAAGGTAACGGAACGCTAATCTAAGGTTTGCCAGACGCCCATATGCTGCCGCAGTTATCTGGTTGATGTGTGCCTCCGGAGACGTGCTTGGCGTTATACTCACTCCAAGGTCTTTCTCCTTTGCCGAGGTTTGTAGCCTTTGTCCGCCTAGCTTGTACTCTGTCAGCGGTCTTCTTTGCCCTTCTCCGATCCTCATGACTTTGCATTTGGAGGGATTGAATTCGAGAAGCCAACTGCTAGACCAGATGTCGAGCTTGTCCAGGTCTGTTTGCAGCCCTGCCTGGTCCTCTTCTGATGTGATTCTCCTCATTATTCTCACATCATCCGCGAATAGAGACACTTCTGAGTCTATCCCGTCCGTCATGTCATTTACATATACCAGGAATAACAATGGTCCTAGGACTGACCCCTGCGGTACACTGCTCGTCACCGGCGCCCACTGTGATACCTCACCACGCACCATGACCCGTTGTTGCCTCCCTTTGAGGTATTCCCTGATCCATTCCAGTGCCCTTCCTGTTATACCTGCTTGTTCTTCCAACTTCTTTACTAATCTCATGTGAGGAACTGTGTCGAAGGCCTTCCTGCAGTCCAGGAAAATGCAATCAACCCACCCTTCTCTCTCCTGCCTTACCTCTGTTACTTTATCATAGAACTCTAGGAGGTTTGTTACACAGGATTTGCCTTCCCGGAATCCGTGCTGTCTGGTGTTTATTATCCTGTTCCGCTCAAGGTGTTCCACCATTCTTTTCCTGATGATTTTCTCCAGGACTTTGCACACTATACATGTAAGTGACACCGGTCTATAGTTTAGTGCCTCTTTTCTGTCTCCTTTTTTAAAAATGGGGACTACGTTGGCCTTCTTCCATACCTCAGGTAGCTGCCCAGTTTCAAGGGATGTGTTGAATATTATGGTAAGTGGCACACTCAGTACCTCAGCTCCTTCCCGAAGAACCCACGGGGAGATATTGTCCGGACCCATCGCCTTTGAGGTATCGAGGTCACTGAGTAACTGCTTCATTTCCTCCTCAGTTGTGTGTATGCCCTCTAGCACTTGGTACATCCCTTGTTGGTGACGAACCATGTCCTGTCTACCCAGCTGCCTTACTTCCTCCATTGTGAATACTTCCTTAAACCTCAAGTTGAGCTCCTCACATACCTCTTGATCATTACTTGTGAGTTCCCCATCTTCTCTCCTCAGCCTTATCACCTGGTCCTTGACTGTTGTCTTCCTTCTGATGTGACTGAACATCAGTTTCGGGTCGGACTTAACTTTCGATGCTATGTCGTTTTCGTACTGTTTCTGGGCCTCCCTCCGTACTTGTGCATACTCGTTTCTAGCTCTTCTACTAATCTCTTCGTTTACTTGGGTTCTTTGCCTTCTGTACCGTTTCCATTCTCTGATACTCTGAGTCTTTGCCTCCCTGCACCTTTGGGTAAACCAGGGGCTCTTTCTGGCCTTCCCATTTAATCCTTTGCCTCTGGGTATAAACCGTTCATCTGCCTCCTTGCACTTCGCCCCTACGTATTCCATCATTTCATGTATTGTCAGTCCTTCCATTTCCCTTTCCCACTGAATGTCCTGCAGGAAATTCCTCATGCCTGTGTAGTTTCCTCTTTTAAAGTCTGGTTTGTCTCTATCGGTACTGTTTCCCCTCTCCACCTGTAGCTCTACAATGTACTCAAAGCTAAGCACCATATGGTCACTGGCTCCCAGGGGGCTCTCGTGCGTTATGTCTTCAATATCTGAGCTGTTCAGGGTGAATACAAGGTCCAGTCTTGCTGGTTCATCTTCTCCTCTCTCTCTGGTCGTGTCCCTGACATGTTGGTGCATCAGGTTTTCCAGTACCACGTCCATCATCTTGGCTCTCCAAGTTTCTGGACCCCCACGTGGTTCATGGTTCTCCCAGTCGATCTCCCTGTGGTTGAAATCTCCCATGACCAGTAGCTTCGCTCTGCTCATGTGTGCTTTTCTTGCCACCTCCGCCAGAGTGTCCACCATCGTTCTGTTGTTCTCATCGTATTCTTCTCCTGGCCTCCTGCAGTTCTGTGGTGGGTTATACATCACTGCAATGATTATCTTATGCTCCCCAGACTGGATAGTACCTACTATGAAATCCCGTTCTCTACCCCCCTCCACTCCTACCATTTCCTCGAATCTCCAACGGTGCCTTACAAGCAGTGCGACCCCTCCACCCCCCCTGCTCCTCCTATCTTTCCTCAGGATCTGATATCCCTGTGGGAAGATTGCATCTGTTACTGTCTCATTTAGTTTAGTTTCTGTGACCGCTATGATGTCTGGGGATGCCTCATCTATTCTTTCATTCCACTCTTCATACTTATTCGTAATTCCATCCGCATTTGTGTACCAAACCTTCAACCTTGTTTCCAATACTGTGGCCCTGGGGAGATCTTGGTGGGATGGGGGTGTGGGCAGGGTGCCCGCAGGGGATTGCAGCATCGGTGGGGGTGATTGTATGGTTGGGGTATGGGCAGGTGGGGTGCAGCTTGAGGTGGGGGGGTAACTGTGACGGTGGGTTTTCATTTGCTAGGGTGGGGACAGGGGGCCTGATAAGTGGGTGTGGTGCTAGAGTGTATGGTTGTCGTGGGTTGTTTGTGATATGAGGCCCGCTGAGGGTATTTCCAGTGTGTGTGTTTGTCCTGCTTGGTCTTGGTGTCCTCCGTATCTCGCTGTCTCCCCTCCCTCCTCTCTTCTCCTTCTTATCTTCTCCCTCCGGGCCTCCCTTTCTTCCTGCGTTCTGTCTCGATCTAGATATACATTCCGGTACCCCTGGTTCGTCCTCAGCCGAGCTTTCTCTTGCAGGATCGTGTGTGTGTGTGTGTGTGCGTGTCTGTGTCTATGTGTACTCACATAATTGTACTCCTGGCCTCGCCTCTTCAATGGTCGCCACTAGGTCCACTCTCTGCCTGCTCCATGAGCTTTATCATGCCTCTTCTTAAAGAAATGTATGGTACCTGCCTCTACTACATCACTTTCCGGACTATTCCACTTTCTGACAACTCTATGACTGAAGAAATACTTCCTAACATCCCTGTAACTCATCTGAGTCTCTGGAACATACTGTCTTTGCCCATCTTGTCGATTCCTCTCAGAATTTTAGATGTCGGTATCATATCCTCCCCCCTTCCCCACTGTCCCTCCTGTCCATCAGTGTAGTCAGTTCGAGTTCCCTTAACCTCTCTTTGTAGGACATGCCCCTTAGCTCCGGAATTAGTCTCGTTGCAAACCCTTGCACTTTCTCTAATTTCCTGATGTGCTTGGTTAGGTGTGGGTTCCAAACTGGTGCTGCATACTCCAATATGGGTCTAACGTACACGGTGTACAGGGTCCGGAACGACTCCTTACTTAGATGTTGAAATACTATTCTTAGGTTCGCTATTCGCCCATATGCTGCAACAGTTATTTGGTTGATGTTTGCCTCAGATGTGCTTGGTATTATACACACCCCAAGATCCTTTTCCTTGAGTGAGGTTTATAGACTTTGGTTCCCTAGACTGTACTCTGTCTGCGGTCTTCTTTGCCCTTCCCCGATCTTCATGGCTTTGCACTTGGTGGGGTTGAACTCCAGGAGCCAGTTGCTGGACCAGGCCTGCAGCCTGTCCAGATCCCTCTGTAGTCCTGCCTTATCCTCCTCTGACTGAATTCTCCTCATTAACTTCACATCGTCTGCAATCAGGACACTTCTGAGTCTATTCCTTCCGCCATGTCATTCACATATACCAGAAACAGCACCGGTCCTAGGACTGACCCCTATGGAACCCTGCTCTTCACAAGCGCATACTCTGACATCTCACCACATACTATGAATCGCTGATGCCTTCAGGTCAGGTATTCTCTGATCCACTGTAGTGCCTCCAGCATTTGCACTAAACTCAGAGATGTAGGATGTTCCAATACGACATGTGTCTTAGGTGCTCCCGTGATCAGGGGCTACACAGATGAGTGTATTAGACGAAAAAAGTTTCGTTTCATCTGCAGAAGTAGGTGGGAGGTGAACTCAGCTTGTGTCAAAAGCCTTCTTACAGTCTAAAAAAATGCAATCTACCTACCCCTCTCTCGCTATTGTCTTACTGCTGTCACCTTGTCATAGAACTCCAGTAGGTTTGTGACACAGGATTTCCCGTCTCTGAATCCATGTTGGTTGTCATTTATAAGCTCATTCCTTTCTAGGTAATCCACCACTCTTCTCCTAATAATCTTCTCATGATAATCTTCTACAGACCAGTCTCAGTAACGCTGGTCTGTAGTTTAATGCTGCGTGTCTGTCTCCTTTTTTAAAAATTGGGACTACATTTGCTGTCTTACACACCTCAGGTAGTCGCCCTGTTTCAATAGTATTGAAGATTATTGTTAGTGGTACACAGAGCGCATCTGCTCCCTCTTTCAAGACCCATGGAGAGATGTTATCCATGTGCACTCACCTAATTGTGGTTGCAGGGGTCGAGACTTAGCTCCTGGCCCCGCCTCTTCACTGACCGCTACTAGGTCCTCTCTCTCCCTGCTCCATGAGCTTTATCATACCTCGTCTTAAAGCTATGTATCGTTCCTGCCTCCACTACATCTCTTGCTAGACTATTCCACTTCCTGACAACTCTATGACTGAAGAAATACTTCCTAACTTCCCTTTGACTCGTCTGAGTCTTCAACTTCCAATTGTGACCCCTTGTTTCTGTGTCCCCTCTCTGG
>WNWK01019143.1:0-5000 GCA_009830355.1 Cherax destructor
CAAACGTTGAATCTCTCTTCTAGCTTCCGTTAATTCCGCCTTCATTTGGAGATATAGCTGCTCGTAGTCGAGGAAACCATCATCCAATCTCAGGTAGCTAATAACGGAAGCCCAGCAAAATGGTTCAGTCCACGACAAAGATGGTTCAGTCCACATCCACACGAGAACGACACAAACACATCCACACAGAGAACGAACAAACACATCTACACAGAGAACGACACAAACACATCTACACAGAGAACGACACAAACATCCACACAGAGAACGACAGACATCCACACAGAGAACGACACAAACATCCACACAGAGAACGACACAAACACCAAGCATGACAGCAGAATGATTAACCTTCACAATTCCTGCTTAGTACATAGTGATTTCCAGCGTCACCTGATACCCTGGACTGACTCACTAGTTGTTGCCAGAGATGGTGACACCCAGAGATTTCTTGAACCTGTAAGAACATAAGAACATAAGAAAGGACGAACACTGCAGCAGGCCTGTTGGCCCATACTAGGCAGGTCCTTCACATTCCATCCCACTAACAGAACACTTGCTCAATCTAATTTTCAATGCTACCCAAGAAATAAGCTTTGATAATTCTATTTACTCATGTGCAATTCCCACTCAAATCCAACCCCTCTCACTCAAGAAATTATCCAACCTAAATTTGAAACTACCCAAGGTCCTAGCTTCAATAACCCTACTAGGCAGACTGTTCCACTCATCAACTACCCTATTTCCAAACTAATACTTTCCTATATCCTTTCTAAATCTAAACTTATCTAATTTGAATCCATTATTGCAGGTTCTCTCTTGGAGAGATATCTTCAAGACCTTATTTATATCCCCTTTGTTAATACCTATTTTCCACTTGTATACCTCGATCATGTCTCCCCTCATTCTTCGTCTTACAACATAAGAACATAAGAAAGGAGGAACACTGCAGCAGGAATGTTGGCCCATACTAGGCAGGTCCTTCACAATCCGTCCCACTAACAGAATATTTGCTCAACCCAATTTTCAATGCTACCCAAGAAATAAGCTTTGACAATTCTACCCACTCATGCGCGAGTCCCACTCAAATCCAACCCCTCTCACTCATGAATTTATCCAACCTAAATTTGAAACTACCCAAGGTCCTAGCTTCAATAACCCTACTAGGCAGACTGTTCCACTCATCAACTACCCTATTTCCAAACCAATACTTTCCTATATCCTTTCTAAATCTAAACTTATCTAACTTGAATCCATTATTGCGGGTTCTCTCTTGAGAGATACCCTCAAGACCTTATTTATATCCCCTTTGTTAATACCCATTTTCCCTTGTATACCTCGATCATGTCCCCCCTCATTCTACGTCTTACAAGTGAATGTAATTTTAGGGTCTTCAATCTTTCTTCGTAAGGAAGATTTCTAATGCTATGTATTAATTTAGTCATTCTACACTGAATGTTTTCTAACGAATTTATGTCCATTCTGTAATATGGAGACCAGAACTGAGCTGCGTAATCTAGGTGAGGCCTTACTAATGATGTATAAAGCTGTAATATAACCTCTGGACTTCTGTTGCTAACACTTCTTGATATAAATCCCAGTAATCTATTTGCCTTATTACGTACGCTTAGGCATTGCTGTCTTGGTTTAAGGTTGCTGCTTACCATCACCCCCAAGTCCTTCTCGCAATCTGTATGGCTAAGTTCTACGTTATTTAACTTATAAGTGCTTGGGTTATGGACACTCCGAGCTTCAGAACCTTGCATTTATCTACATTGAACTGCATCTGCCACTTTTCTGACCACGAATTAAGTTTGTCTAAATCTTCCTGAAGTTCTATGACATCTATGTTTGAATCAATTATCCTACCTATCTTCGTGTCGTCCGAATTTGCTCATATCACTAGTAATTCCCTCATCAAGGTCATTGATATATATTATAAATAACAATGGGCCTAAGACTGATCCTGTGGAACACCACTTGTTACAAGTCCCCATTCGGATTTAACCCCATTTATGCACACTCTCTGCTTCCTATTGGTGAGCCATGACTCGATCCATGACAGCACTTTTCCCCCAATGCCATGAGCTGCCACTTTCTTTAACAGTCTCTGGTGCGGTACTCTATCAAAAGCCTTACTAAAGTCTAAATAAACAATATCGAATTCTTTATCGTGATCAACAGCCTCAAAAGCTTTACTGAAGAAGGTTAATAAATTAGATAGGCAGGAACGGCCCTCGTGAATCCATGCTGGGTATCATTAATCAAATTATGGTTATCTAGATGGCTTCTAATAATATCAGCTATAATTGACTCTAGTAATTTGCCTACAATTGAGGTCAGGCTTATTGGGCGGTAGTTTGACGGTAGTGACTTGTCCCCTGCTTTAAAAATCGGAATTACATTAGCCATCTTCCACATATCAGACACTACACCTGTTTGAAGAGATAAATTAAAAATGTTAGATATTGGTTCACAGAGTTCCATTTTGCATTCCTTAAGAACCCTTGCAAAAAGCTCATCAGGACCGCGATTTATTTTGTTTCAGTCGGTCCAGCTGTTTCATAATCATTTCGCTAGTGACTGTGATATTACATAATTTATCTTCTTCTGGGCCTCTGTAAAAATTAATTACTGGGATATTATTAATGTCTTCCTGTGTGAAACCGAGAGAAAATAATTATTAAAAATAGAGCACATATCGTTCTCCTTGTCAGTAAGATGCCCAAAGTTATTTTTAAGGGGACCTATCTTATCCCTAACTTTTGTTCTATAAACCTGGAAAAAACTTTTGGGTTAGTTTTTGAATCCCTAGCAACTTTAATTTCATAGTCCCGTTTAGCTTTTCTTATTCCCTTTTAACGTCCCTCTTAATGTCAGTATACTGATTTATAAGATGACCCTCACCTCTTTTTATGCGCCTATGAATTCCTTTCTTCTGCCCTAAAAGATATTTGAGCCTATTATTCATCCATTTTGGGTCATTTCTACTTGATCTAATTTCTTTATACGGGATAAATGTTCTTTGGGCAGCCTGTATAGTGTTAAGAAAACTGTCATATTGATACCTCTCTTCTTCACCCCAGTCCACAGTTGATAAGTGTTCTCTAAGTCCATTATAATCTGCTAAGCGAAAATCTGGGACCATTACTGAATTATCCCTACTATCATACATCCATTCAATGCTAAAGGTAATTGACTTGTGGTCGCTTGAGCCGAGTTCCTCTGTAATTTCTAAATTATTAACAAGGGTTTCCTTGCTTGCCAGAACCAAGTCAAGTAGGTTATTTCCCCTTGTAGGTTCTGTTACAAACTGCTTCAAAAAGCAATCCTGAACTACTTCTAAAAAATCGTTAGATTCTAAATTACCTGTCAAGAAATTCCAATCAATCTGACTAAAGTTAAAGTCCCCTAGAATTACTACGTTATCATGCCTTGTGGCCTTAACAATTTCCTCCCAGAGTAGTCCCTCTTGTTCCCTATCTAAGTTTGGAGGACGGTATATCACGCCTAAAATCAATTTTTCACACCCCTCTGAAAATTCTATCCAGACAGACTCTGTATGTATTATTTCAGACTTTATGCCCGTTTTTATGCAACAATTTAAATGATCACAGACATAGAGTGCCACCCCACCCCCTTTCCCGATACTTCTGTCTACTTGGAACAATTTAAAACCCTGAATGTGACATTCAGCAGGCATGTCCCGATTTTTCATATTAAACCACGTCTCAGTTATTGCAAAAACATCAATATTACCCGTACTTGCAACTAATCTCAATTCGTCCATCTTATTTCTCGCACTACGACTATTAGTATAAGAAATATTCAGAAAACCTCCCTTCTCTTTACTCTTCTTGTTCATTTCTGTTTTTCCACTATACCTATTGCTGTCCTTGTCACCTAGTGCCACTGACTCTCCAATATCCACCTTATTCTGCCTATTACTAGTTCCCCTAAAATTCATAACATTACTACACTGGGACTTCACTGTTTTCCCCCCATAACCCATACCTCTAACGTTTTCTAGTTTAAAGCCTTAAGAGCTCCCTCCACTGCAGTTGCCAGTGCCCCCACCCCAGACCTAGATAAGTGAACCCCATCCCTGGCATACATGTCATTTCTGCCATAGAAGAGGTCCCAGTTGTCAATGAATGTTACTGCATTTTCCTTACAGTATTTGTCCAGCCAGCAATTGACACCAATTGCCCTGGACAACCATTCATTTCCAACTCCTCTCCTTGGCAAAATACCACATATGACAGGGTTCCCACCCTTCTTCCTAATTCTGTCTATTGCTGACCTATAGCTGCTAATCAGCTCCTCACTCCTACGCCTGCCAACATCGTTGCCTCCAGCACTGAGGCAGATAATAGGATTGCTCCCATTACCTCTCATGATGTCGTCCAGACGGCTAACAATATCCTTCATTCCAGCCCCAGGATAACACACCCTCTGCCTCCTATTCCTATCCTTAAGACAAAATTCCCTATCCATAAACTTAATCTGACTGTCCCCAACTAAAACAATGTTCTTACCTCGACTGGCGGTGTGCATGACGTTCTCGACGGTCTTTGTAGAGATGGTCTTCGCTGGGATGTCTTCACATTCGTCTGATAACAAGGAAAAAGAGTTCCTGGTTTTCACAGCAGTCTCCTGGACCTTCTTCAACTTCAGCTTCGTTCCTTCAGATCCGACTAGCATCCATTCGTTGGTCTGATCATCGGCGACATTGTTCCGGGGATAATCCTTGCATATATCCTTCAATCGTTGAATTTCTCTTCTAGCTTCCGTTAATTCCGCCTTCATTTGGAGATATAGCTGCTCGTAGTCGAGGGAAACCATCATCCAATCTCAGGTAGCTAAGAACGGAAGCACAGTAGAAAAGTCTTCACAGAGCAAAGATGGTTCAGTCCACAGAGAGTACACTAGACACGTCTTCACTGAGTTAAGTCAGGTATTCATCAGCATCTCTAACAACCTGCACTCATCAGTATCTC
>WNWK01019143.1:10000-38424 GCA_009830355.1 Cherax destructor
TCTCTCAAATTCATATATGCTAGGCTGTACATTAGCTTCCTTAAATAATTTAAAAAGCTATACAAAATTCTAATATAATATAAACACTGTTCTAATTGTTTTAATTATTTATATAAACCCTGCGTCATTTTTAATTCATATCACAAATCATTGTATTTCTTCTGTATTTCTTCCCAAACTACGTGTAAATACAATTCTAGTCTTTTAAATAAAGACTATTTTGATTTCTAGTTTTTATTTTGGCTGAAATGTTCAAAATAGTAATGGGCTTTTTAGACAACTGCACAAACAATTTAAAACACATAATATCATCTTCGTAGCTTCAGAGAAAGATGACATTTTTAATTGACTTACAAGTCTCTCTGTGGAGGAGGACGAGTATTATCGTACACTGGCAACTAATAAAAAATGAACTACTGAGTTTTTTGTCAACAGTAAACACAAGCACAGTCTTGTTTGTATGTGCAGACCAGACAAACACAACAAGAGCAAAGTCATTGCTTGGGTGATGAAGTTGAGACGGGTTGCACAACTCACCACATCAACTCACCAAGAAACTGCTGCAGGAGCATCCATGGTGACGATTAATTAAGTTTGTCAGTTGTTATAAACAAATTATACAACACATACATATGCACGTCAAGTAAGGTTATTGAGGAAACGTTTCGCCCGACAGGAGCTGGTGGGTCAAACATTCCCTTGTTAAAACTACTTGACCAACGCAGCACACGTTTCTCGTTTACGCAACCTGTCAACTTAGTCTAAGTGTAAAGTAGATGAATGGTTCAGAGAACCGACAAGTTATAAATTAGACACATATGCAACACTTGGGTATCTTTATTGAGGAAACTCATTTAAAATTAAGTCCTTTCTTATACGTTTAAGGATATAATTTTTTTCATTTATGTTAATGTAAAAATTAATAATTTTGTATCAAAAGAACCTTAGAAAACTTACCTAACCTTATTATAACAAGCGCAATTTAGATTAGCCTAATCCAACTAAATATATTTTAGATAACTTTACAATAATTTAATAAACAAACTCAATGAAATATATTTGTTTTCGTTAGGTTCAGAATGATTTTTGAGAAATTATTGCAAGTTTTACCTATTCGGCACGACATATATATATATATATATATATATATATATATATATATATATATATATATATATATAAGGGGATGGGGTCCACCTCTGGTACAAATTGTGGGACCCATAGCCTCGGAGAAGTGGATGAAAAGGCTTCAAGGAAGAATATTTGGATTTCTTCCTGATGCCATTTGAATATTCCACTTCTCCTACCACCCCATCTTTTAATTTTTTTTTTTTACCAATAGGTATATTTTATTACATAATATGGTACAAAAGATTTGAGAGATACATTGTTGATATAAAGATGGCATACACAGTACACGAGGTGAGAGATACATGTCTAGTACATATTGTTACATCTTTGTCACTGATTATAATGCGAAAATCTCATCCAGCTCTTCCGAGCTGGTGCGCGTGCCCAGAATACAGCATGCATTACCCCTCTGAACAGCAGCGCTGAGTCGCTGGAACAGAAAACTAGCTGCCCTGGGATCCCTAGTTACCCTGTTGAGTCTTTTGCCCAGCTCCTTGAGGAACTTAGATGCACTCTTTCCCCATGAGCCAAGGGTCTCTGAGCCTATGGGAACAAACATATAATGATAGGCAAGTTCTCCATATTTTATCGACTTTGGGACTCCCTGAAGGTGGCAGCAGCCCCTCCTTCCTCCCTGGTGTATTGGAGATAGGTATCAGCCAAGGTAGATGCACATGTGTAGTCCCACACCACCTGCTTGCCGTCTGTCCAGGCTTGAAGGGTGATACCATCTGGACGCTTTTGGTTGCCATCAGATCTGCATAGTTGGGGTGGCTCCCTTACTGCTGGGCATCCGGCTGTTGTGAGGCTCCTCTTGATAATGTTATTAACCTCTTCATGTCTTGCAATCTTTCCCTCGGATTTACGACACACAAGACCATGGTACCCGAATCGGTCTGCTGCTTCACTGCCACAAATACACCTGTGTTCGGCGAGAATAGGGGCGGCAAGTCGAAGGGCAACACCAATGCGGATGGTCTGTGGGTCGAGGCGTGGGCCAAGGCTGGAGTTGGGAACAGCCAAAGAAAGTCCCCTGCATGAGGAGCTCTCACTGCAAGTAGGCGGGCTCTATCCTTCCCTGACACACTCTGAAGCATTGCTGAGGCTATATTCTCTACTATTGGGCCATCCCAGTGCGACTGTTTGTAGTTGTTGGGGGAGCAGGCCTGGTTTCAGAGCCTGTTAAGTTATCCCAGATCCTGGCTCCATCAACGAACTTTTGGTCATGGATTCCAATCGTGTCCCTAAGATGTTCAGGGAGAATTGCTGCTACAAGCCCTCTGGATGCAATGCATGAAGACAGGAAAGCAGGTAGAGCAATCTGAGATGACTTGCGGACACCAATGCCTCCTAGTCTGACTGGGAGTGTAGCTTGGTCCCACTGACCATCTTCTAGAGTAAGGTTAAGTACTTTAGTAAAGATCTGCCTCAGGATACTGTCATATTCGTGCAGTATAGGATTATCATATGAAGGAGCACATCTTAGGAAATATGTCAACCTGGGCAGACTCAAGCATTTTGTGAGGAGGTACAAGGCATCATGGGTGTCAAGATTGCCTATTCGTTGTTCCATTCTCCTCAATTCTTCCAGTTTCTTCCTGAGAATTGTGTCAATGGCATCTCTTCCCAGAGGTGCTCCAAGCAAGACACTATTAGTAGGGGCAATGACTGTTGCTCCTGGTAGTTTTGATAGCACTGCATCTATCACTTGTTGATTGACTGATATGATTTATATATATATATATACAGTGCTAGTCACGGCATTATGCCGCCCCTCCCCCACACAAGTACCAAAACACAAACACATACCATGAAAGATTATAATATGTATCTGCACACTTACTGAGGTTTTAATACTTGATGTGCTTCCTTTACGCTTAATCACGTCCCTCAGCCGTGCAGGAAGACTCTCACAAATTCTAGGGGGTTTGGGGAGGTATATTATTCCATGCCTCATGTAGAGCAGCCTCCAGCCTCGGGATGGAACTGATATCCTTGTCCAGTAAACTTTGTTTCACTATTGACCAGAGGTCGTCAATAGGGTTTAGGTCTGGGGAATTGCCTGGCCAGTTATTAAAGAACCTCACTTCACAGTCCTTAAGCCACTGAACTACAAATTTGGAGGTATGACACAGTGCACCTTCCTGCAATAAAACCGTAGCCCCACACTTGTCAAACGCCTCAAGTAAATTGTCACACAATAACTCCAGGTAATTATAGTGGTTCATATACTGGTTTTTGGGAAGCATAATGAGTTCACCAACACTCTGAGCAATGAAACACCCCAAACCATGAGCGAGTCTGGATGTTTTTTGGTCCCACAGGTGTAGCGTGGGTCTAGCGGGTCACTACCTCTGGGCCAGTACATGTCCCCCACGGTTACAGGTGACGGTGAAGGTTGCTTCATCACTCCAAAGTACCTCAGACCACTGTTGAAGATTCCAGTGAAGATATTTCTTTGCATAATCCATCCTACGTTTCTTCTGTGACTTGGAGAGGATCGGTTTCTTAACCTGGCGGTGACTACTGTAGCCCAGTTCTGACACACGTCTGTTAACAGTTCTTACAGACACTTCTGAGAGAAGATGTGGGTTTTTTTCTTTCAATTCTCTGGCAGTTATCTTAAGTGTAATCTCTAACTGCTTCTTTAACACAGTTAAGGTACGAACAGATGTCTTCTTCGAGGGGCCAGGCCGAGGTTTGGCAGACGGTAACTCGACACCGCCACCAGCCTTGAAACACTGCACCCAGTTCCTCACTGAACGCTCACACACACCAACATTCTCCACTATTTCTTTCATCAGGTACCCAGCTTTGTGAAGCCCTATGATTTGAGCTATAGTTTCAGGTGTTAAAGACTTCCTTTTACCCATAATCAAACATGTATAGCCCCAAAACCAAAGGGAACACCGGACAAAAGATTGGGTGGATGAGAGACAAAAGTGCAATGTTTCCTCTCACCACGGCAGCCACATGAGCACTGAGGAGTCACTGTGGAGTGTAGGGGTAGGTCGTGACGTCATGTTAACGGCTCCTACCCGGCATAATGCCTACCTGTATGGTAGGCCTTTTATTATTGTCACAGCATTATGACTGGGCGCTCACCCGGCATAATGCCGTGACTAGCACTGCATATAGTATTGTAACCATTCTACTCCCCGTTTAGTGTACTTGCCTCCACAAGCAGTATATATAGTTTTGTAACCATGAACGAGTGGTAGTTAATCAATAACAACACTGCGACTAGGAGGGGGATCGAACCCGTGTTGTTTTAGCCCACCTCAAGGTGAGCGAAAATTCACGGCACTCAAACCCACTGGCCCATCCAATCCTACAAAGATCACGCACCCAGCAGAGCTAGGTGTTGTACAGTGATCCGAGGACATACGATGGTGTGGGTTCCTCAGAGCTAATTTCATTCTACTCCCAGTTTGGTGTACTAGCTTCCACGAGCAGTATATATAGTATTGTAACCACGAATGAGTGGTATTTAGTCAATAACAACACCGCGACTAGCCGGGGGACGGGGAGTAGAATGAAATTAAATCTAAGGCACCCACAACATCGTATGTCCTCGGATCACCGTACAACACCTAGCTCTGCTAGGTGCGTGATCTTTGTAGGATTGGATGGTCCATTGGGTTAGAGCGTAGTGAATTTTCGCTCACCATGAGGCGGGCTAAAACAACACGGGTTCGATACCTGGCTTGTCGCATATATATATATATATATATATATATATATATATATATATATATATATATATATATATATATATATATATATATATATATATATATATATATCCTCATTCGGTGACCGGATCATTGGGGAATTTAGCGATGTAGAAGTACCAGTTCTGTACACTGGACCCGGGCCACCAGCCGAACCACCAGCCGGTCCACCAGCCGGGCCACCAGCCGGGCCACCAGCTGGGCCACCAGCCGGGCCACCAGCCGGGCTGACCTTCAAGACGTGCCATGTACAAGACTTTTGAATCCAAGGAATCGGAGCTGCACTCTCGTGGATCAAACCTGGTCGTCCCCCGTATCCTTCAAGCCTAGCCTCCCCACCTCAGTGATCCCGGAAAGGTATACATACCAGTTAAATATCAGAGCTGAAAATTTGAAGCATATCTGAAGAGGCATTTCCTAGTTTTTACATAAGTGTAACATTGGGCCTGCTGCATACATGCTCCACCTTCCTAGCACACACACACACACACACACACACACGAGATAGAAAAGAGGCACTAAACTATAGACCGGTGTCACTTACGTGTATAGTGTGCAAAGTCTTGGAGAAAATCATCAGGAAAAGAATGGTGGAGCATCTGGAACAGAACAGGATAATCAACGCCAGACAGCACGGATTCAGGGAAGGCAAAACATGTGTAACAAACCTCCTGGAGTTCTATGATAAAGTAACAGAGGTAAGGCAAGAGAGAGAAGGGTGGGTTGATTGCATTTTCCTGGACTGCAGGAAGGCCTTCGACACAGTTCCTCATATGAGATTAGTAAAGAAGTTGGAAGAACAAGCAGGTATAACAGGAAGGGCACTGGAATGGATCAGGGAATACCTCACAGGGAGGCAACAACGGGTCATGTTGCGTGGTGAGGTATCACAGTGGGCGCCTGTGACGAGCGGTGTACAGCAGGGGTCAGTCCTAGGACCATTGCTATTCTTGGTATATGTAAATGACATGACGGACGGGATAGACTCAGAAGTGTCTCTGTTCGCAGATGATGTGAAATTAATGAGGAGAATCACATCGGAAGAGGACCAAGCAGGACTTCAAACAGACCTGGACAAGCTTGACATCTGGTCTAGCAACTGGCTTCTCGAATTCAATCCCACCAAATGCAAAGTCATGAAGATCGGAGAAGGGCAAAGAAGACCGCCGACAGAGTACAGGCTAGGTGGACAAAGGCTACAAACCTTGTCAAAGGAGAAAGACCTTGGGGTGAGTATAACGCCAAGCACGTCTCCGGAAACACACATCAACCAGATAACTGCGGCAGCATATGGGAGACTGGCAAACCTAAGATTAGCGTTCCGTTACCTTAACAAGAAATCGTTCAAGACACTGTACACCGTGTAAGTCAGGCCCATACTAGAGTATGCAGCACCAGTCTGGAACCCACACCTGGTTAAGCACGTCAAGAAACTAGAGAAAAGTGCAAAGGTTTGTGACAAGGCTAGTTCCACAACTCAGGGGACTGTCCTATGAAGAAAGGCTGAGGGAAATAGGACTAACAACACTGGAGGATAGAAGGGTTAGAGGAGACATGATAACGACATACAAAATACTGCGGGGAATCGACAAGGTAGATAGTGACAGGATGTTCCAGAGAGGGAACACAGAAACAAGGGGACACAACTGGAAGCTGAAGACTCAGATGAGTCAAAGGGATGTTAGGAAGCATTTCTTCAGCCATAGAGTAGTCAGGAAGTTGAATAGTCTAGCGAACGATATAGTGGAGGCGGGAACCATACATAGTTTTATGATAAGGTATGATAAAGCTCATGGAGCAGGGAGAGCAGAGACCCAGTAGCGGACAGCGAAGAGATGGGGCCAGGAGCTGAGTCTCGACCCCTGCAACCACAATTAGGTGAGTACACACACACACACACACACACACACACACAAAGTAGTGGAGGCAGGATCCATACATAGCTTTCAGAAGAGATACGATAAAGCTTCTGGAGCAGGGAGAGAGTGGACCTAGTAGCGACCAGCGAAGAGGCGGGGCTAGGAACTGTGACTCGACACATGCAACCACAAATAGGTACACACACACACAGTGCCACGCACCTGTATCAAGCATCGATTTTTCACTGCTGTAATTGCTACGGGACTGCAAGTTGCAAGGGCAAAGGTGACCGCTGGGAGCAAAAACCTGCAGGACATCACGAGCATACATCAAGAAGGAGGAATTTTTGTTGTGTGGGAGAAATATTGAAGACTGAGGTGCGTGTGCGTGTGTGTGTGTACTCACCTATTTGTACTCACCTATTTGTGGTTGCAGGGGTCGAGTCATAGCTCCTGGCCCCGCCTCTTCACTGATTGCTACTAGGTCCTCTCTCTCCCTGCTCCATGAGCTTTATCAAACCTAGTCTTAAAACTATGTATGGTTCCTGCCTCCACTATGTCGCTTTCCAAGCTATTCCACTTCCTGACAACTCTATGACTGAAGAAATACTTCCTAACATCCCTTTGACTCATAGGAGTCTTCAACTTCCAATTGTGACCCCTTGTTTCTGTGTCCCCTCTCTGGAACATCTTGTCTCTGTCCACCTTATCTATTCCTCGCAGTATTTTATATGTCGTTATCATGTCTTCCCTAACCCTCCTGTCCTCTAGTGTCGTCAGGCCGATTTCCCTTAACCTTTCTTCGTAGGACAATCCCCTTAGCTCTGGGACTAGTCTTGTTGCAAACCTTTGCACTTTCTCTAATTTCTTGACGTGCTTGACCAGGTGTGGGTTCCAAACTGGTGCTGCATACTCCAGTATGGGCCTGACGTATATGGTATACAGAGTCTTGAATGATTCCTTGGTGAGGTATTGGAACGCTATTCTTAGGTTTGCCAGCCGCCCGTATGCTGCAGCAGTTATCTGATTGATGTGTGCCTCAGGAGATGTGCTCGGTATTATACTCACCCCAAGATCTTTTTCTTTGAGTGAGGTTTGCAGTCTTTGGCCACCTAGACTATACTCTGTCTGCCCTTCCCCGATATTCATGACTTTACATTTGGCAGGGTTAAATTCAAGGAGCCAGTTACTGGACCAGGCTTGCAGCCTGTCCAGGTCTCTTTGTATTCCTGCCTGATCCTCGACTGATTTGATTCTTCTCATTAACTTCACATCATCTGCAAACAGGGACACTTCTGAGTCTATCCCTTCCGTTATGTCATTCACATATACCAAAAACAGTACAGGTCCTAGGACTGACCCTTGTGGAACTCCACTCGTCACAGGTGCCCACTCTGACATCTCGTCACGTACCATGACTCGTTGTTGCCTCCCTGTCAGATATTCTCTGATCCATTGCAGTGCTTTTCCTGTTACGTGTGCCTGATCCTCTAGCTTTTGCATTAATCTCTTGTGAGGAACTGTGTCGAACGCCTTCTTGCAGTCCAAAAATGCAGTCTATCCACCCTCCCCTCGTGTCTTACTTCTGTTACCTTGTCATAAAACTGCAGTAGGTTTGTAACACAGGATTTTCCTTCCCTGAAACCATGCTGGTTGTCGTTTATAAGCTTGTGTCTTTCTAGGTGCTCCACCACTCTCCTCCTGATGATCTTCTCCATGACTTTGCATACTATACACGTCAGTGACACAGGTCTGTAGTTTAATGCCTCGTGTCTGTCTCCTTTCTTAAAAATTGGGACTACATTTGCCATCTTCCACGTGTGTGTGTGTGTGTGTGTGTGTGCGTGTGTGTGCGTGTGTGTGTGTGTGCGTGTGTGTGTGTGTGTGCGTGTGTACTCACCTATTTGTGGTTGCAGGGGTCGAGTCAAAACTCCTGGCCCCGCCTCTTCGCTGATCTCTACTAGGTCCACTCTCTCTCCTTGCTCCAAGAGCCTTCTCGTACCTCTTCTTAAAGCTATGCATGGATCCTGCCTCCACTACTTCACTCTCCAGATTGTTCCCCTTCTTGACAACTCTAAGGCTGAAGAAATACTTCCTAACATCCCTATGACTCAGTGTGTGTGTTTGCACTCACCTATGTGTACCTGGGAGGGGGTCAGGTGTCGGCTTCCGGCCTCATACTCTCAACTGCTAACTACTGGTTACACTGATTCCAAGTATCTTGGACCTTATCTTTATTGGTTCTCTTGGGTATTGTTCCTGGTTCTCTTTGGCACTATTGTTCCTGATTCTCTTTGGCACTATTGTTCCTGGTTCTCTTTGGCACTATTGTTCCTGGTTCTCTTTGGCACTATTGTTCCTGGTTCTCTTTGGCACTATTGTTCCTGGTTCTCTTTGGCACTATTGTTCCTGGTTCTCTTTGGCACTATTGTTCCTGGTTCTCTTTGGCACTATTGTTCCTGGTTCTCTTTTGCACTATTGTTCCTGGTTCTCTTTGGCACTATTGTTCCTGGTTCTCTTTGGCACTATTGTTCCTGGTTCTCTTGTAAACTATCGTTCTACTCTTTATCCTCCGATTCCGTCTAATTTTTCCTCTTTCTCTCTTATCTAATTTCTTCCCTTTCCTTCTTTTCCTCATATTTTGTCTCTTCCCTTTCCAGTTACTCGCATTTCTCTCATTTTCTTATCCTAATTTCGTACTCCTTCCATTCTCTCTCTATCTCTCTATCATCTTATCATTACCACACTCCCTTGTATTCATTCTTCTCCTGCTCCTCCTCGTCCTTCTCTCGCTCTATTGACCTTCGCTTCCTTTATTCTCCTCTTCCTCTGCCTCTTCCTTTTTTACTCTCCTGTTCCACCTCCGTCCTGCTCCTTGTTCTCGGAGACAAGCCAAACTCTATAAAGAGGTAAGTAAGAGTGAACCATGGCATGTGTTATAAGCTCAAGACAAACACTCTAAGAGACTTCAATTGTCTGGTGTTTGGCGAGTCTTCATGAGCTCACCGGCACATAGCTTGGAATCAAATCCTCCTTTGCGGGGTTAAACTATATGTGGAAAGGTTCTTTTCATGGATTGTTTTCAATCATTCTGGAGTTTACACGTGTTACATGGTTTCGGTAAGGAATATACGGCTTGTAGTGGCTTTATTTTTTGTTTACCTGTGGTCGATTGTATGTACTCGCTGCATGCAGACTTATGTAGACAACTGCAATGCTTCAGATCAGGAATTGTTTGGTGGAACTTATCAAGTTGGTTCGGAATGCCAGTGACCTGTGAGTAATTCTCGTACTTAAAGGAAGTTAAAAATATTTTGGTCCCTTGATATTTATTGAGCTAAGTGTTTGTGGGAGTTTGGTGAACGTAAAATTAGATTTAGATTTTGCCACCCTCCATCCTGTGGAGGGTAGCGCAAGGGAATATAGATACACACAAGATCTAGTAAATAGGCCCCAAAAGGGTTAACAAGAATATATCCGGATTTATAACTACAATATTCTTATGTGCTACAAGCAAATTTAGGAAATTTACTTAATATGTTTGGAATCTTATATTTATTTAATAAGGACTGGCTACATACTTTGTATTTGGTTTGATCATCATCTGTGTGTCTGCCAGACTGCCAGAAGTACTTGTAACCAAACCTAAGCCTGGCCACTACAGCATCAGTCAGTACTTGTAACCAAACCTAAGCCTGGCCACTACACCATCAGTCAGTACTTGTAACCAAACCTAAGCCTGGCCACTACACCATCAGTCAGTACTTGTAACCAAACCTAAGCCTGGCCACTACACCATCAGTCAGTACTTGTAACCAAACCTAAGCCTGGCCACTACACCATCAGTCAGTACTTGTAACCAAACCTAAGCCTGGCCACTACACCATCAGTCAGTACTTGTAACCAAACCTAAGCCTGGCCACTACACCATCAGTCAGTACTTGTAACCAAACCTAAGCCTGGCCACTACACCATCAGTCAGTACTTGTAACCAAACCTAAGCCTGGCCACTACACCATCAGTCAGTACTTGTAACCAAACCTAAGCCTGGCCACTACACCATCAGTCAGTACTTGTAACCAAACCTAAGCCTGGCTACTACACCATCAGTCAGTACTTGTAACCAAACCTAAGCCTGGCTACTACACCATCAGTCAGTACTTGTAACCAAACCTAAGCCTGGCCACTACACCATCAGTCAGTACTTGTAACCAAACCTAAGCCTGGCCACTACACCATCAGTCAGTACTTGTAACCAAGCCTAAGCCTGGCTACTACACCATCAGTCAGTACTTGTAACCAAGCCTAAGCCTGGCTACTACACCATCAGTCAGTACTTGTAACCAAGCCTAAGCCTGGCCACTACACCATCAGTCAGTACTTGTAACCAAGCCTAAGCCTGGCTACTACAACATCAGTCAGTACTTGTAAACAAGCCTAAGCCTGGCCACTACACCATCAGTCAGTACTTGTAACCAAGCCTAAGCCTGGCTACTACAACATCAGTCAGTACTTGTAAACAAGCCTAAGCCTGGCCACTACACCATCAGTCAGTACTTGTAACCAAGCCTAAGCCTGGCTACTACAACATCAGTCAGTACTTGTAAACAAGCCTAAGCCTGGCTACTACAACATCAGTCAGTACTTGTAACCAAGCCTAAGCCTGGCCACTACAACATCAGTCAGTACTTGTAACCAAGCCTAAGCCTGGCCACTACAACATCAGTCAGTACTTGTAACCAAGCCTAAGCCTGGCCACTACAACATCAGTCAGTACTTGTAACCAAGCCTAAGCCTGGCTACAAAATCAGTCAGTGTTGACATTGCAAGTTGCTCCATAAACGTACTTATCTACGTTCATATCATAGTGGGTTATAGATCTACTCAGGCTTCTAACTTCATTCGTATAACATTCACTTTTATTATTTACTTCTCTCTTAATATTATTCATAATGCTAAGATAAGAAAAGATAAGATTTCTTCGGATTTTTAACCCCGGAGGGTTATCCAACCAGGATAACCCAAGAAAGTCAGTGCGTCATCGAGGACTGTCTGTCTTATTTCCATTGTGGTCCTTAATCTTGTCCCCCAGGATGCGACCCACACCAGTCGACTAACACCCAGGTACCTATTTGCTGCTTGGTGAACATGACAACAGGTGTAAGGAAACACGTCGAAATGTTTCCACCCCGCCGGGAATCGAACCCGGGCCCTCCGTGTGTGAAGCGAGAGCTTTAGCCACCAGGTCACCGGGGCTAGACGCAGATATACCAAAATTATATACTATCTTTGCCTCCAGTGTCATTGATGACATTGAATCAGTAATAATACCAGAGACAAGTTCAGTGTTTTAAGTTAACTTAAGCGACACTAGGATGACAGACAATTCAGTTTGCCAGGTAGACGCCTAGTTGTTAATTGTTATACCTAACTCAATCATCACCCACCACCACCACCACCACCACCACTCACCACCACCATCATCACAACCACCACCACCACTCACCACCACCACCACCACCACCATCACCACCACCACCACCACCACCACCACCACCACCACCACCACCACCACCACTCACTACCACCACCACCACCATCCCTCACCACCACCACCACCACTCACCACCACCACCACCACCAGCTCGTCCTCAGGAGCAGCTGTTGGCAGTCCAGAGTATTTCAGGAGCCAAGACTAACCTCGGGTGCATATTTTACGACATAAACCATTGTTTGAGGACCCGGCAGATAATGCCCTCCAGGACCCGGCAGATGATGCACTCCAGGACCCGGCAGATGATGCCCTCCAGGACCCGGCAGATGATGCACTCCAGGACCCGGCAGATGATGCCCTCCAGGACCCGGCAGATGATGCACTCCAGGACCCGGCAGATGATGCACTCCAGGACCCGGCAGATGATGCACTCCAGAACCCGGCAGATGATGCACTCCAGGACCCAGCAGATGATGCACTCCAGGGAACTCTGGCAAGAGTACCAACACAAGGGAGAGGGGATCCCCCCTTTTCTTTTGGAAGCAGTGAAAAGCCCCTTTTTGGAAGGCCCCAAACACCCTTCTTTTGAAGGAATGAATGGTCTCTTTTTTTCAAGTGAGGTAATATCGTCCTTGCATCCTGGTGAATACCTCCCTTGATATTGCCCTTCCTCTATAATTACCTTATTCCTCTGTTACTCTGGTATTAACTCCAATATTCTTCATATCTATTTACAGCAGACTGCTTCAGCTTCTTTTTTTTTCTTCTAGTTCCTCTTCTTCTTCTTCTTTCTTCTTCTACTTCTTCATCTTTTAGTTCTTCTTCTACTTCTTCATCTTTTAGTTCTTCTTCTACTTCTTCTTCCTCTTCTTCTTGTTTTTTCTTCATCTTCTTCTAGTTCTTCTTCTAGATCTTCTTCCAGGTCTTCTTCTTCTTCTAGTTCTTCTTCTTCTTCTAGTTTTTCTTTTCTTCCTTCTTCTTCTTCTTCTTCTTCTTCTTCTTCTTCTTCTTCTTCTTCTTCTTCTTCTTTCTTCTAGTTTTTCTTTTCTTCCTTCTTCTTCTTCTTCTTCTTCTTCTTTTCTTCTTCTTCTTCTTCTTCTTCTTCTTCTTCTTCTTCTTCTTCTTCTTCTTCTTCTTCTTCTTCTTTTTTTTTTTCTTCTTCTTCTCTTCTTCTTCTTCTTCTTTCTTCTTCTTCTTCTTCTTCTTCTTCTTCTTCTTCTTCTTCTTCTTCTTCTTCTTCTTCTTCTTCTTCTTCTTTCTTCTTCTTCTTCTTCTTCTTCTTCTTCTTCTTCTTCTTCTTCTTCTTCTTCTTCTTCTTCTTCTTCTTCTTCTTCTTCTTCTTCTTCTTCTTCTTCTTCTTCTTCTTCTTCTTCTTCTTCTTCTTCTTCTTCTTCTTCTTCTTCTTCTTCTTCTTCTTCTTCTTCTTTTTCTTTTCTTCTTCTTCCTCTTCTTCTTCTTCTTCTTCTTCTTCTTCTTCTTCTTCTTCTTCTTCTTCTTCTTCTTCTTCTTCTTCTTCTTCTTCTTCTTCTTCTTCTTCTTCTTCTTCTTCTTCTTCTTCTTCTTTTCTTCTTCTTCTTCTTCTTCTTCTTCTTCTTCTTCTTCTTCTTCTTCTTCTTCTTCTTCTTCTTCTTCTTCTTCTTCTTCTTCTTCTTCTTTCTTCTTCTTCTTCTTCTTCTTTTTTTTTTTCTTCTTCTTCTTTTCTCTTCTTCTTCTTCTGATAATTACTGGGTAATTAGGTGTAGGGTAAACACAATCTGTGGATCGGTATCAGATATGATAAACACTGAGACACAAATGTCTCTTGTCAGTTTTCTAAACTATTCATCCCATCAGATTTGATCCAGGGAAGAGGAGAGTAACCATAATTCTTTGGATTAAGAGTGCACCAGCATCAGTGCACCAGCATCAGTGTACCAGCATCAGTGTACCAGCATCAGTGTACCAGCTTCAGTGTACCAGCATCAGTGTACCAGCATCATGATAGTACCAGCATCAGTGCACCAGCATCAGTGTACCAGCATCAGTGTACCAGCATCAGTGTACCAGCATCAGTGTACCAGCATCAGTGTACCAGCATCAGTGTACCAGCATCAGTGCACCATCAGTGCACCAGCATCAGTGTACCAGCATCAGTGCACCAGCATCAGTGCACCAGCATCAGTGTACCAGCATCAGTGTACCAGCATCAGTGCACCATCAGTGCACCAGCATCAGTGTACCAGCATCAGTGCACCAGCATCAGTGACCAGCATCAGTGTACCAGCATCAGTGTACCAGCATCAGTGTACCAGCATCAGTGTACCAGCATAAGTGCACCATCAGTGTACCAGCATCAGTGTACCAGCATCAGTGCACCAGCATCAGTGCACCAGCATCAGTGTACCAGCATCAGTGTACCAGCATCAGTGTACCAGCATCAGTGCACCAGCATCAGTGCACCAGCATCAGTGTACCAGCATCAGTGTACCAGCATCAGTGCACCAGCATCAGTGTACCAGCATCAGTGTACCAGCATCAGTGACCAGCATCAGTGACCAGCATCAGTGTACCAGCATCAGTGTACCAGCATCAGTGTACCAGCATCAGTGACCAGCATCAGTGACCAGCATCAGTGTACCAGCATCAGTGTACCAGCATCAGTGTACCAGCATCAGGTGCTACCAGCATCAGTGTACCAGCATCAGTGTACCAGCATCAGTGCACCAGCATCAGTGTACCAGCATCAGTGTACCAGCATCAGTGTACCAGCATCAGTGTACCAGCATCAGTGCACCAGCATCAGTGTACCAGCATCAGTGCACCAGCATCAGTGTACCAGCATCAGTGTACCAGCATCAGTGTACCAGCATCAGTGCACCAGCATCAGTGCACCAGCATCAGTGTACCAGCATCAGTGTACCAGCATCAGTTTACCAGCATCAGTGTACCAACATCAGTGGACCAGCATCAGTGCACCAGCATCAGCGTACCAGCATCAGTGTACCAGCATCAGTGTACCAGCATCAGTGTAACCAGCATTTCCAGTGTACCAGCATCAGTCCAGCTGTGCACGATCAGTGTACCAGCGTCAGTGTACCAGCATCAGTGTACCAGCATCAGAGTACCAGCATCAGTGCACCAGCATCAGTGTACCAGCATCAGTGCACCAGCATCAGTGTACCAACATCAGTGTACCAGCATCAGTGCACCAACATCAGTGTACCAGCATCAGTGTACCAGCATCAGTGTACCAGCATCAGTGTACCAGCATCAGTGCACCAGCATCAGTACTCACCTAATTGTGGTTGCAGGGGTCGAGACTCAGCTCCTGGCCCCGCCTCTTCGCTGTCCGCTACTGGGTCTCTGCTCTCCCTGCTCCATGAGCTTTATCATACCTTGTCTTAAAACTATGTATGGTTCCCGCCTCCACTATATCGTTCGCTAGACTATTCCACTTCCTAACTACTCTATGGCTGAAGAAGTGCTTCCTAACATCCCTTTGACTCATCTGAGTCTTCAGCTTCCAGTTGTGTCCCCTTGTTTCTGTGTTCCCTCTCTGGAACATTCTGTCACTATCTACCTTGTCAATTCCCCGCAGTATTTTGTATGTCGTTATCATGTCTCCTCTAACCCTTCTGTCCTCCAGTGTTCTTAGTCCTATTTCCCTCAACCTTTCTTCATAGGGCAGTCCCCTGAGTTGTGGAACTAGCCTTGTCACAAATCTTTGCACTTTCTCTAATTTCTTGACATGCTTGGCCAGGTGTGGGTTCCAGACTGGTGCTGCATACTCTAGTATGGGCCTGACGTACACGGTGTGCAGTGTCTCGAACGATTCCTTGTTAAGGTAACGGAACGCTAATCTTAGGTTTGCCAGTCGCCCATATGCTGCCGCGGTTATCTGGTTGATGTGTGTTTCCGGAGACGTGCTTGGCGTTATACTCACCCCGAGGTCTTTCTTCTTTGATGAGATTTGTAGCCTTTGTCCACCTAGCCTGTACTCTGTCAGCGATCTTCTTTGCCCTTCTCCGATCTTCATGACTTTGCATTTGGTGGGGTTAAATTCGAGAAGCCAGTTGCTAGACCAGATGTCAAGCTTGTCCAGGTCTCTTTGAAGTCCTGTTTGGTCTTCATCCGATGTGATTCTCCTCATTAATTTCACATCATCTGCGAAAAGAGACACTTCTGAGTCTATCCCGTCCGTCATGTCATTCACATATACCAAGAATAGCACTGGTCCTAGGACTGACCCCTGCGGTACACCGCTCATCACAGGCGCCCACTGTGATACCTCATCGCGCACCATGACCCGTTGTTGCCTCCCTGTGAGATATTCCCTGATCCATTCCAGTGCCCTTCCTGTTATACACGCTTGGTCTTCCAACTTCTTTACTAATCTAATATGAGGAACTGTGTCGAAGGCCTTCCTGCAGTCCAGGTAAATGCAGTCAACCCACCCTTCTCTCTCTTGCCTTACCTCTGTTACTTTATCATAGAACTCCAGGAGGTTTGTTACACAGGATTTGCCTTCCCTGAATCCGTGCTGTCTGGCGTTGATTATCCTGTTCTGCTCCAGATGTTCCACCATTCTTTTCCTGATGATTTTCTCTAAGACTTTGCACACTATACACGTAAGTGATACTGGTCTATAGTTTAGTGCCTCCTTTCTGTCTCCTGTACCAGCATCAGTGCACCAGCATCAGTGCACCAGCATCAGTGCACCAACATCAGTGCATCAACATCAGTGAACCAGCATCAGTGCACCAACATCAGTGCACCAGCATCAGTGCACCAGCATCAGTGTACCAACATCAGTGTACCAACATCAGTGCACCAGCATCAATGCACCAGCATCAGTGCACCAGCATCAGTGCACCAACATCAGTGCATCAACATCAGTGAACCAGCATCAGTGCACCAACATCAGTGCACCAGCATCAGTGCACCAACATCAGTGTACCAACATCAGTGCACCAGCATCAGTGCACCAGCATCAGTGTACCAGCATCAGTGCACCAACATCAGTGCACCAGCATCAGTGCACCAGCATCAGTGCACCAGCATCAGTGTACCAGCATCAGTGCACCAGCATCAGTGCACCAGCATCAGTGCACCAGCATCAGTGCACCAGCATCAGTGCACCAGCATCAGTGCACCAGCATCAGTGTACCAGCATCAGTGCACCAACATCAGTGTACCAGCATCAGTGCACCAGCATCAGTGCACCAACATCAGTGTACCAGCATCAGTGCACCAGCATCAGTGTACCAGCATCAGTGCACCAGCCTCAGTGCACATGCATCAGTGTACCAGCATCAGTGCACCAACATCAGTGCACCAGCATCAGTGCACCAGCATCAGTGCACTAGCATCAGTGTACCGGCATCAGTACACAATCATCAGTGTACCAGCATCAGTGCACCAGCATCAGTATACCAGTGTTACAATCCAAATGTCCAAGGATGGGAGAAACGAGAGTCTTAGAGACTTAGAGGGTAAGGGTACTATACCATAGGTGAGAGAACTCAGCCTTCTATGGTATGCTCACCGTGCCAGGGGTGAGAGAGAACTCAGCCTTCTATGGTATGCTCACCGTACCAGGGGTGAGAGAGAACTCAGCCTTCTATGGTGTGCTCACCGTGCCAGGGTGAGAGAGAACTCAGCCTTCTATGGTATGCTCACCGTGCCAGGGTGAGAGAGAACTCAGCCTTCTATGGTATGCTCACCGTACCAGGGGTGAGAGAGAACTCAGCCTTCTATTGTGTGCTCACCGTGCCAGGGGTGAGAGAGAACTCAGCCTTCTATGGTATGCTCACCGTGCCAGGGGTGAGAGAGAACTCAGCCTTCTATGGTATGCTCACCGTACCAGGGGTGAGAGAGAACTCAGCCTTCTATGGTGTGCTCACCGTGCCAGGGGTGAGAGAGAACTCAGCCTTCTATGGTATGCTCACCGTACCAGGGGTGAGAGAGAACTCAGCCTTCTATGGTATGCTCACCGTACCAGGGGTGAGAGAGAACTTCCATTTTACTTAGTTTATAGCAGATTTTAATTTACTGTAGCTCTTAGGAGCAGACCCCCATTTATTACGATCCAAAATGACCTCTTCCAGACGACGAAGAAGTTCCAAGTGAAATACTCAGAAAAAATGCAGCAGCACGAGACAATGTGACGAGCAAACCGTCGTTTTGAAAGCATGTCTCAAGGTTCAGACGAACTGCTTCTCCATGCCTCCTCTCAGCTGAGTCACAACACAAGTTGCTGGAGCAACGGCTTAGACAGTAACAGTCAGGAAGACATATCTCTGTCTGAGTATGTGGTTAAGAAATTCTTGAGGAAAATAAGAATAAGTGAACGAGTCTAAGTGATATGCCGTTTATAGACTCTGATCTAGAGACGGGATTATTGTAGAATGATCCTCGAGAAAGGACTGTTATTTTCTTCAGTGTGGTGTGTGGGCTTGTAAAAATGCACGTATCTGGACATACGTATATAGATACCTTTTGACTCATTGTGAAAGAGTCTAGTAACTTTGTCTAGAGCCGTTTGTGAATACTTAAGTTATTATAGTGATGTGATAATAAGGCTAATAATATATGTTTTACTCATAGTGTTTACGATATGAGAAATGATTATTAATGCTGTTAATAAAACCAACAGAAACTAGAAAGATTCCTTTTTCCTCTATAAGTTGAGCCCTGTGTATAATAACCCCTAGACGAGATAACCCTGTCATTATGAATTTGTTACGAGAAGCACTATAACCTAGTGATCTACAGGCTATGTCCGTAACAAGTGGGGGCCTGTCCGGGAGTTTGATCTAAGCAAAGAAAAATCTCTAGAACGGGAAGTTGCTAACTTGAGAGTTTGACTCCCAGCAACGATGGCTACTGATGTTTGGCTCTCACTTACCATTCACCCAGAAGACAAGTAACTACGGGGTATAAGGAAATGTCTCTTCCCCTTTGCTTTTGGTATTGGCGACACCATTATTGGGCAGAGTGAAAAAAGTGATTTTGGGCTTGTTCTTGTTAAGTGCCTCCCTATACGTTTGGAGCTCTGATGTTTGGCTTAATTGTCTCCTCGGGGGTCGGAGCTGCCAAGAGCATCTACACGACGGGAGTTAGCATGGTTGGTGTTGTTGTTTTTGCCCCTATTGAGACCAAGAACCTTTTAGTCATTTTGGCGAGACTTAAAAATTCAGGAGTAATGAGCTCACTAAGTAATTTAGGAAACGAGAGAGAAACAAGACTTGTATGTGTTCAAGCTTTTATGGAAACAGTGTGTGGTGTGAGGTTATCACCTCTGGTCCTCTGGAACGAGTGTTCAGCGGAGATAATGAGGAAAAAACTGTAAGAGCTACTCTTGGAGAGAGAAGTCACGGGTGACAGGTTAGTCACGGGTGACACCACATAGAATTCTTCAAAGGAATTGGCCTTAGGAAGTAGTAAAGGATGTCGAACAACTGTCACTTGAAGAGACATTAACAAGTGCTCTTGACAGGATGTTTACGCTGGAGGAGTCACTGTTTGAGTCGGACTTGTCAGAGGGACTCCTGGCAAGCGACACGTGCTTTCTCGTATTGTTTTCCTCATGTGTGAGCCAGCGATTGTCTTCCTGACTGTTACTGTCTAAGCCGTTGCTCCAGCAACTTGTGTTGTGACTCAGCTGAGAGGAGGCATGGAGAAGCAGTTCGTCTCAACCTTGAGACATGCTTTCAAAACGACGGTTTTCTCGTCACATTGTCTCGTGCTGCTGCATTTTTTCTGAGTATTTCACTTGGAACTTCTTCGTCGTCTGGAAGAGGTCATTTTGGATCGTAACAACCAGCATCAGTGCACCAGCATCAGTGCACCAGCATCAGTGCACCAGCATCAGTGTACCAGCACAGAACAATGCTGGTTAAATTTGGCAATTACCTGTCGTTATCTTTGTACTACCATAATTTTCGGCATAAGACACAAGTACAATTATCACACAATTATCTCACAATTATCTCACAATTATCTCACATGGTGTAAATTACACAGAAATGCCCCAAAAATATCAAAGTGGTGTTTATTTCCATTGGGATTCTTGGCCTTTCGAAAAATGCCATGAAAACACCAGGACACATGTATGGTGAGTATACAGTATTTACATTTCAATACAGTATACTATGACCACACTTTGAGACCTTCGTATTAAACTATACACTCTGAATACTCTTTACCACACCAGTATTCAGAGTGTGCTGCGAATATACCCTGATATACAGGTGTGGCAGGGTATATTCGCACCTGACACACCAACCAGTGTTGCAGGTGTGTCAGGGACCACAGCCAGTCTTAACAACCATGATGAGCGCAATTAGTACCGCAGGGTACTTAGCATAGTTAGCAGGACTAAAGGCAATTAATAATAATAATATTATTATTATTGTTGTTATTATTGTTATTATTATTATTATTATTATTATTATTTTACAGAATTAAGAACATCCACAGTGTGCTGCTATACAACTCTATGTAATAGTTACGTTGAAGACAAGCAGCGTTGTGCTACACTAATTTATATGATTTATATGATAGATACATCGTGGGAACAAAAGCTAGCAGTATTTCCCCTTATCATTCCATCTAGAGAATAGAAAGGCACAATACCTGGAACAATGGACAAATACCCCACACCCAGGAAACTGTAACTTGTGACGACGTTTCGGTCCGACATGGACCGTTACCTGTTAATTAGTTACTACTTAATGGTCAAAGTCGGACCGAAACGTCGTCAAACATCTCTTAGACGGAGTTTCCTGCTGTACAGGAGCAGGAGATAAGATGTTCTGTTTATTTTCTTGTGTCAGTGTATTATGGGATACCCAAATTCAGTGTATAACGGAATATTCAAAGTCAATGCATTAAGGGATACCTAGTGTCAGTGTATTACGGGATACCTAGCGTCTGTGTATTACGGGATACCTAGTGTCAGTGTATTACGGGATACCTAGTGTCAGTGTATTACGGGATAACTAGTATCTGTGTATTACGGGATAACTAGTGTCTGTGTACTACGGGATACCTAATGTCAGCGTATTACGGGATACCTAGTGTCAGTGTATTACGGGATACCTAGTGTCAGAGTATTACGGGATACCTAGTGTCAGTGTATTACGGGATAACTAGTGTCTGTGTATTACAGGATACCTAGCGTCTGTGTATTACGGGATACCTAGTGTCTGTGTATTACGGGATAACTAGTGTCTGTGTACTACGGGATACCTAGTGTATGTGTATTACGGGATACCTAGTGTCAGTGTATTACGGGATACCTAATGTCAGTGTGTTACAGGATACTTAGTGTCTGTTTATTACGGGATACCTAGTGTCAGTGTATTACGGGATACCTAGTGTCTGTTTATTACGGGATACCTAGTGTCAGTGTATTACGGGATACCTAGTGTCAGTGTGTTACAGGATACCTAGTGTCTGTTTATTACGGGATACCTAGCGTCAGTGTATTACAGGATAACTAGTGTCAGAGTATTACGGGATATCTAGTGTCAGTGTATTACAGGATACCTAGTGTCAGTGTATTACAGGATACCTAGTGTCTGTGTATTACAGGATACCTAGTATTAGAGTAATACAGGATACCTAGTGTCAGTGTATTACGGGATACCTAGCGTCTGTTTATTACGGGATTCCTAGTGTCAGTGTATTACAGGATAACTAGTGTCAGAGTATTACGGGATATCTAGTGTCAATGTATTACAGGATACCTAGTGTCAGTGTATTACAGGATAACTAGTGTCAGAGTATTACGGGATATCTAGTGTCAGTGTATTACAGGATACCTAGTGTCAGTGTGTTACAGGATACCTAGTGTCAGTGAATTACAGGATACCTAGTGTCAATGTATTACAGGATACCTGGTGTCAGTGTATTACATGATACCTAGTGTCAGTGTATTACAGGATACCTACTGTCAGTGTATTACAGGATACCTAGTATCAATGTATTACAGGATAAATAGTGCCAATGTGTTACTGGATACCTAGTGTCAGTGTTTTAGATGATACCTGGTGTCAGTGTATTACGGGATACCTAGTGTCTGTGTATTACATGATACCTAGTGTCAGTGTATTGCAGGATACCTAGTGTCAGTGTATTACGGGATACCTAGTGTCTGTGTATTACGGGATACCTAGTGTCAGTGTATTACAGGATACCTAGTGTCTGTGCATTACAGGATACCTAGTGTCAGTGTATTACAGGATACCTAGTGTCAGTGTAATAATAAAGACAGCGTTAATTAAGACCGTGTTAATAAAGACAGTGTTAATAAAGATCTACAAGCAGTGTTAAAGCTTTACAGTATTAATAGAGGTTTAGTTTGGATTCCAAACTTTATTTATTTTTATTGACAAAACTGGGAAAAACATGCAATGCATAGAACAGCAGTGAGAGTGAGGGTGAGGGTGACTGGTGAGGGTGACGGTGATTGGTGAGGGTAAGTGAGGGATAAGGGGTAAGGGTCAGGGTGATTGAGAGGTCACATACACACTGGTGGCTGCCCATGGTGTCTGTAGTATTAGTTAGGGAGGACTCCAAGCACTGCTGTTTGTCCCTGTCTTCTGACTGACACACAACATCTTGAACGCTCTCCTTATGCTCTTTTGCAAGCTTCTATGTGTCTAAAGTTTACACAGTCACCGGGGAATACTGTAAACCCCGAGCGTTACCTTATTCGATAAATGAGACGCTAGTGTAACATTTGGGTATCGTTATTCTTGAAGCGCTTTGCCAGCCAGTGGCTTCTTCAGTCCAGTGCAGAGAAAGTGGAAGATGAGGAGGAGTTTGAGGTAATCAGTCCCTCAGCCTGGAATCGATGTGTTCAGTTCATCAAGACTGATGATAATGCAACATATTGTGTGTGTGTGTGTGTGTGTGTGTGTGTGTGTGTGTGTGTGTGTGTGTGTGTGTGTGTGTGTGTGTGTGTGTGTGTGTGCGCCCACAAAAATATGATAAAGATTCAGAAAACAATCTGCGATTAGAGTAGGTCAATGATCTGTGACGCAGATTATTTCCCAGATGGGAGAGAGACAGAACAATCAGGTAGAAACAAAATACAGGGGGAAAATCGCCACGCACACATACACACACACACACACACGTGTGTGTGTGTCTTTCACGTATACACAGGTTATGTGAAACTAATGAGGATAATACAAGCAGACGAGGACCAGGAAAGGCTACAAAGGAATCTGGACAAGTAGCTACTGGAGTTCAACCCCATTAAGTGCAAAGTTGTGAATTCTTGGGAAGGACAAAGAAGACCGCAGATTGAATACAGACTATGGGGGCAAAGATTGCAAATCTCGCTCAAGGAGAAAGAACTTGGGATGAGTGTTGTACCGAGCATATCACCTGAGGTGCACGTCAACCTAATAACTGCTGCAATAAATGCGTGTTTAGCAAATAAGCTTTAAACTCCTTATTTATTACGGAGTCCTTCACGACACTGTGCACATTAGACTCATATTGAAGTATGCAACACCACATAGGAACCCACACCTGGTCAAGCATGTCAAGAAATTGGAGAAAGTGCAGAGGTTTTCAACGAGACTAGTCTCGGAGGTAAGGGGTGTGTTAAAGAATGTAAATAAGTCACTCTGTCTGACTTTTTTGGGTTATCCTGGGTTTTCTACACATATGCTGCTATGTATGATAATCTATGTAACTGTATTTGTGTATACCTGAATAAACTTACTTACTAAGGGAACTCAACCTGACGACAATGGAGGACAGGAGGACTAGGGAGGATATGATAACAACATATAAAATAGTGAGAGGCATTTATAGGATGGACAGGGACTGATTATTGGATGGAAAGCAGGAACAAGAGAGAGCAACTGAAAGTTAAAATAAAATAAGATGAGTCACAGGGACGTTATTAAGTGTTTCTTCAGCAATAGAGTTGTCAGAAAGTGGAACAATCTGGAGAATGAGGTGGTAGAGGCAGAATCCGTATATAGCTTTTAGGAGAGTTACGATTATGAAGTCGAAGCCTGGAGAGAGTGAACCTAGTAGTGACCAGCGAAGAGACGGGACCAGAAGCTGAGATTCGACTCCTGGAACCACATAAATATAGGTGAGCACACACACACACACACACACACGCACACACACACACACAGCTGCAGCATATGGGCGCCTAGCAAACCTAAGAACAGCATTCCGACATCTTAATAAGGAGTCATTCAGGACCCTGTACACTGTGTACGTCAGGCCCATACTGGAGTATGCAGCACCAGTTTGGAACCCACACCTAGCCAAGCATGTAAGGAAACTAGAGAAAGTGCAAAGGTTTGCAACAAGACTAGTCCTGGAGCTAGGGAGTATGTCCTACGAGGAGAGGTTAAGGGAAATCGACTTGACGACACTGGAGGACAGGAGAGATAGAGTTGATATGATAACGACATATAAAATACTGAGAGGAATCGACAAGGTGTACAGAGACAGAATGTTCCAAAGATGGGACACAGCAACAAAGGGTCACAGTTGGAAGTTGAAGACTCAGATGAATCACAGAGATGTTAGGAAGTATTTCTTCAGTCACAGAGTGTCAGGAAGTGGAATAGTCTGGGAAGTGATGTAGTGGAGGCAGAATCCATACGTAGCTTTAAGAAGAGGTATGATAGAGCTCATGGAACAGGAAGTGTGACCTAGTAGCGGCCAGTGAAGAGGCGGGGCCAGGAGCTGTGAATCGACCCCTGCAACCACAACTAGGTGAGTACACACACATACACACACACATACACATACACACACACACATGCACATACACACACGTGCACACACACACATGGAGCAGGGAGAGCAGAGACCCAGTAGCGGACAGCGAAGAGGCGGGGCCAGGAGCTGAGTCTCGACCCCTGCAACCACAACTAGGTGAGTACACACACACACAAATAAGATAAAGAAAAGTTACTTGGGATGATACCTGTTATCTGTTTGTTACAATATTAATGATAACACATATCTCTTACCAGATAACTGCTGGCATCCTCCACTATATATATATATATATATATCATTTACCAAACTGCGGCAGGCCAGGACTCGAACCTACGAACATTGTACGGCCTCAAGAGACAACACAACATACGCGTCACCTTTACCTCTGAGCCAGCGATCCTTCAAAGATCACGCATCCAGCAGAGCTACATGTTTTTCTCGTGATCCGAGGACACTCGTGGCAGTGGTATCTCAAGGATTAATTTCAGCCTCCTCCTGTTTGAATACCCGCCTCAACAAGCAGTCTATATAGCAATGGAATCATTGCTATGTAGAGTGTCCTCGAATCACGAGAAAAACATGTAGCTGTGCTGATGCGTGATCTTGAAGGATCGCTGGCTCAGAGGTAAGGTGACGCGTATGTTGGTTGTCTCTTGAGGCGGTACAATGTTCGTAGGGTCGAGTCCTGGCTGCAGTTTATATATATATATATATATATATATATATATATATATATATATATATATATATATATAAAGAGGGGGGGGGGGAGAGAGAGAGAGAGAGAGAGAGAGAGAGAGAGAGAGAGAGAGAGAGAGAGAGAGAGAGAGAGAGAGAGAGAGAGAGAGACAGAGAGACAGAGAGACAGAGAGACAGAGACAGAGACACAGAGAGAGAGAGAGGAGGAAAAGAGGGGTGTAACTCTACCACGACCCTCTCAACTCCATCCACCCCATCAGTTCCATCAACTTCATCAACTCTCTCAACCCTCTCAACCCCACCAACTCTCTCAACGCCAACTCCATCAACTCCATCGACCACCCTCAACCCTCTCAACCGTATCAACTTCAACAACTCCATCAGTCTCATGAACTCCATCAACTTCATCAGCCCCATCAACCGTATCAACTCCATCAATCCCATTAACCCTCTTAACACCATCAGCTGAATCAACTCCATCAACCACCCTCAACCCCATTAACTCCATCAACCCTATCAAATTCATCAACTCCATTAATCCCCATCACCCCATCAATCCCATCAACCAAATCAATCCCATCAACCCCATCAATATCATCAACTCCATCAATTCCATCAACCATAAATGCCATCAACTCCATCAACTCCATCAACTCTATCAACCCCATCAACCCCATCAACTCCAACAACCCAATCAGCTCCATCAACCCCATCAACTCCATTGACTCCAACTCCATCAACCCCATCAACTCCATAGACTCCACCAACTCCATTGACTCCATCACCTCCATTGACTCCATCAACTCCATCAAGCCTTTAATACCAATAACAGGAAAATATTACCCACTAGAGTGAGTGCTGGATCCTGCCATAATTGTTCCAGTCAACCTTCAACTGCCTTCTTGCATCCGACATTAGACTAATTGATTATAGGATAATTTCGTATGACTATAATTAATTTCGGGTTATAACCAACATCATAGATCTCGCTACGTTAATATTATTATTTATTATCGTAATTTTCGAAAATTATTGATGGTGGCCGCTGTTTCAACACCAAATTATTGATGCCGATTTTTTGAGGGAAGGATATATGTAATTTTCACTTGTAAAACACCTGAGTTTTGACCAACATGGGGAGGCCCAATGGCAAGCCTACCAGCCCACCACTACCACCAACCACCAGCCCACCACTACCATCAACCACCAGCCCACTACCACCACCACCAACCACCAGCCCACCACTACCACCACCACCAGCCACCAGCCCACCACTACCACCACCACCAACCACCAGCCCACCACTACCACCACCACCAACCACCAGCACACCACTACCACCACCACCAGCCCCCAGCCCACCACTACCACCACCACCAGCCCCCACTACCACCACTACCACCACTACCACCACCACCACCAGCCACCAGCCCACCATTACCACCACCACCAGCCACCAGGCCACCACTACCACCACCACCACCACTACCACCAGCCACCAGCCCACCACTACCACCACCACCAACCACCAGCCCACCACTACCACCACCACCAACCACCAGCCCACCACTACCACCACCACCAACCACCAGCCCACCACTACCACCACCACCAACCACCAGCCCACCACTACCACCACCACCACCATCAGTTTTCAACATGGGTGTACCCTATTCACCAAGACGTGAGGTTTCTAAAACACTTGTGCCACTATATACTGGTTTCTAGGTCTTTCTGGTGCCCTAAGTGGCACTTGTGAGCACTGTGCCCAATGCCGGATTCCTCAACATGTACACCCCGCGGCGCAGTGCCAAAGGTGCCTCCAACACTGCACCCCACACACACACACACACACACACACACACACACACACACACACAAAATATAAATATATATATATATATATATATATATATATATATATATATATATATATATATATTCATAAGTGTAGGAAGACATCTGAGGAGAGTTATCAGAAGGGTGAGAAATATATTTTCTTCCCATGTGAGAGAGGATATTACGCAATCTTCCGCTATGAGAAAAGGATGTCAACCCTGTAAGATATCTTACACATTTTTCTACTTCCATCCCCCCCCACTGACACTGGAGGACTAGGAGGGGATGTGGTAACTACGTACATAATACTGAGAGGACTTGACAAGGTGAACAGGAACAGAATGTTTCAGAGATGAGACACAAGAATAAGAACGATACAGCTGGAAGTTGAACGTTCAGATGAGTCAGAAGAATGTCAGGAAGTATTTCTTCAGCCTTAGAATTGTCAGGAAGTGGAACAATCTGGAGAAGCCGGGAGAGTGGACCTAGTAGCAGCCAATGAAGAGGCGGGGCCAGGAGCTGTGACTCGCTCCCTGCAACCCTGGCTGAGTGCACAGACACAGACAGACACACACACACACACACACACACACACAAACATACATACACACACACACATACATACACACACACAAAACTAACATACACACACACAAAACTAACATACACACACACACATACATACACACACACAAAACTAACATACACACACACAAAAAAAAAACTAACACACACACACACAAAACTAACACACACACAAAACTAACACACACACGAAACTAACACACACACAAAACTAACACACACACAAACAACACACACACAAAACTAACGTGCACACACAACACAAAACTAAACAACCCCACATACACATACACACACAAACTACACACACACAGGCCCACACACACTTTTCCC
>WNWK01019144.1:0-38417 GCA_009830355.1 Cherax destructor
AAAAATATGAGCGAAAAAAAAATAATTAATAGTGGATAATATAAATAATATACGTAGCAAAAAAGGCAATTTTTTATTTTAAAGTTTAGTATTCTCATAACGGGGGTTTTTGAAAAATTTCACCATCTAAGGGGAACGTGTTTAAAAAAATCGGGAAAAGGGGCCTTTTTTTTTTTTTTAATTCTCCTCCTTTTTGATACGAAATGCCTTTTTCCTGTGGATTTTTATTTTTTTTTTCCTTTTCTTTGTATAAAAGGAATGAAAAAAAAAAATGCACCAACCTTCCGAGGGTGTAAGGTTGTCGTCTAAAACAGGATTTCCCCCTCACTTCCACAAATGGGGGGGTGAAATTTTCCCCCATTTTGACCTTCACCTTTATCTTCGATTTTCTGTCTGCCGAGGAGGGGAGGCTAAAAATAAAATTCTCTTTTTCTTGTCGTGAAGACAAATGGGGTTAAACCGTCTCTGCTCCTATATATATCTTCTGCCTGAGAGAGAGAGAGAGAGAGAGAGAGAGAGAGAGAGAGAGAAAAAAAAACTCTCTCTCTTTTGTCTCCTGAGATGCCATTTAAAACCCCCCTCTATGCCTAGGACATTGGGGGAAACTAAAGCTGTCTATCCCCGACTTTTTGGGCCTTTGTCGTGGGTTTTTTCCCGGTCCTCCTTTCACTTTCCCTGACTCTCCCTTTTGGGGTAAAATTTTTTGTTTTTTTTTTTTCAAAAAAAGATGTTTCCAAATTTAATTTTAAATAAGGGAGTCGATGACTCTTCTCATTTTTTTTATATTTCTTTGAAGAATTACTCAAGTGAACATGGGGTTCGGGATTTTTTTAGTGGTTTTTATACCATTGAAGTGGTTTCCCAGAGGTTCGGGCCCGGGGGCTTCCATGCAGTGGGGGGAGTGTTTGTAGAGATTACATAGCCCATAATGCTAATCGCATTCTTATTGTAGGGGACGTGCTCTCGAAAACTGAATGTTTCAAAACCCCCCAAAATTGTTCGGGGATCCATAAACCCACATCAGTGGTTTTTCTGGATCCCAAAACCCCCGATCGACAAGTTATCCTCTTACCCCCTTAAAAAATTTTCCCCATCTAAGTCCCCTTAAAGGAATAGTACAGAGTGGGGCATACTTTTTTAATGCATTTTTTTAATATTTTTTTTTAAAATGATAACCCGGTTTTTTTAACCCAAACCTGAAAAGGTCAGAAGGACCTTTTAATTACAATTACCCCGGCCCCAGGGGGGGTTTTCCACCGTGTATCCATCCGGGCTGCAAGGCGGGGTTTGTCCCCAACCTTACGGTTTAATCCGGCCTCTGCCCTTTTCCCAGGATTTTGTTCGACCCACGGGGAAACCTCCACCCGGTTTTTGGTTTTATTTTCAAAAATGAAAGTACAATTTTAAAAGGGGGTAAATTTAATATTTAAATTGGGTTTTTTCCACAAAAAATTAAAATTTTTTGTTTTTGACCCCCTTTTAAGACGCCCCGGGTTCCCTTTGACGTCACCGGTTCCCTCTTAAACGTCCCGGGTTTCCCCTCTAAGACACCCCAAAGGGTTACATTTGAAATCGTCGATTTGAAGAATGATCCCCGCAAATTTGGAATTTTATTTGGAAAAATTTTTGCCGCAGTGTCTTCATCAGCCCCGTACAACGAAGAAGTTAAAAGAAGTTTGAGGTTTAGTCCCCATCGGGAACTTTTTTAACCATCAACTGTTTGGGTTAACTTGTTGGTTTTCAAACCATTTATCTCACCAAAAACCCGGGCGTGACTGCCGAAACCCCACAACAAAGGGAGCACGCTGGTGTTAAGCGAAATTCCCGTGACGTTCTCACGTCATATCCATGAAAAAAATTTTCTTTAATTACGAACGGGGCTTGCTAGCTTTTAAAAACCAAATTTCCTCTTCTGTTCCCTAAATTTTCTTTTCATAAAATCATCATGAAAACATTATTTTTCATCTGTAATCTTCCCACCATACACTGATGATCGAACACATCCACTACCCTAACCTTCCATCTCACTGGTATACCCCTTTACTTTTTTTCCCCATCTCACTGGATATGCAAGAATTTTTCCCCCCCCCGGGGCCCTACAAAAAAGTCTTGGCATCACTAGGTCTATACATTCCATTCTTTCCAAAAACTCCTTGCCTCCTTCCTTTCTATTTTGACATTCTTCGATTCACTTTTTATTTCATAGATCTTTTGTCGACACAATCACCCCAAATATCGAAATATTTTTTCCTCATTTTCCCTCTAAGGGCGTCCAATCCTTCATTGCCCCATTTTTTCTCTCATTACCTTGTTTTTTCAGTTTTAACCAGCTTCCATCTTTCCCCTTTAAAAATCCTGACTTCTCAAACTTTTCCCCAAATTTTTAAAAAAAAAAAAAAAAAAACTGTCTTCACAACATGCAACCCCCATTATATATCAGATGTTTACCTTCGAACCCTGCTCAATTCACATTTAAAAAAACTATAAGAAGGGGTTTCACACATCTTTTCGGGGCCTTTTTTCGGAAAAATTTTCCCCTTTTTCCCCATCATATTCTATCCTATATTTGAAAACCCCCACATTGCTCCCCTTCCAAACTGCAAATTTTTGATTTCAAAAAACCAGCACCGGCCCCCCTTATCTTTGGGGAAAAATTCCTCCCCCTAAGCTCAACATGGCGTACTTCGACAACGGGGGGGTGAAAAAAAAATTTTAAAATCTTTCTTCAGACAGGTTTGCTGTCCCTTTTTCATCCACCTTGTTCCTCTGCAGTCCTCCAAAACCCCCTTGATCCCCTTTTTCCCTGCAGTCCTCCTTTTTAACTTTTTGCTCCCAATTCCACCTTGTTCCCCCGGAGTCCTCCTAAAACCCTTTTTGATCACCTTGTTCCCCTGGTCCTCCTAACTCCCCTTGCCCCGTTTTTCCCCCCCCTTTTTCCCTTTTTCCGTCCTCCTAACCCCTTTGATCCCCTTGCCCTTTCCAATTTCCCCTCTAATTTTCTCACCCCTTCCTTGCTCTCCACCCTTTTTTATTTCCGCTGCACGGCGGTTTGGGGGCTCCGCTTAACCTTAGGTTTAATTTTTTTGTTAAATGTGAATTTGGGTGGGGTTTGACCGGGTCAACCCAAAAAATCTTAAATTGTCAAACCCCGTTTAATATGGTGAAAGGAAATTTTATAAGCATTTAGGGGGGAGAAAAGCAGAGAAAAAGGAAAAAAACAGATGGCGAGGAGAAAAGACAAAGGCAAAAATTAGAAGGGGGAAAAATGAAAAAAAAAAAAATAAAGAGATAAACGTAAAAGAGAAGAAACGAAGAAAAAAAAAAAAGAGAAGAAGAAGAAATCAGGGGAAAAAAAAGGAAAAAAAAAGAGAGCAGGAAGGAAGGTAATTAAAAGGGGCATTATCCAAAAGCATTAAGGAGGACTGTGTTTTTCCTGTCGGGGGTTGAGGGCATTTAAAGGGGGTTTTTGCTTCATCATCTGCTTCCTCTAGCCATTCCCCCATAAACAACCCCCCCTTTTTTTAAAAAAAATAAAGTGAGTAAAGGGTTTCAACAGCTTTCATACCAGGGGGAGTTTGCAAAGTGTCGACTGCTAACTCTACGTCTATATACTATGTTTGGGGGGTATTCGGCCCCCAATAGGCATTTTTTTAAAAATGCCGGGATCAATTTTTTTAGTCCCCAGTATTTAAAAAAAAAATTTTCCATGATGAAAATTAAGCTGATTTAAACTAAAAATTTTGAGGGTTTGCTTTAGGTTTTTAAAAACCTTTTTTAGGGGGAAATTGTCGAGTGTTTAAATTTTTTCCCCCGTTTGTTACATAATGAGAATGTAATTTTTTTTTTTTTTTTGGCCTCTCAAGTTTATCATTTTTATATAATTAGGGAACTGGGCATTTATTAAGGTGGGGGTCGAAAAAAGTTGTACAGTGTTAATATTTTATGTATCTTGTTCACGAAATCTTTTCCAGAATCTAAGCAGTCTGTTGTTTCGGTTCTAAACAAAAATTTCACTGTATTTTGTTTCGTGGCTTTGTTTTGGTTTTATTCTGAGGCTAATTTCTCACATTCAGCTTGGGGAAGATTGAAATGTTGCAAGTATATCAACGAGTTGAACTACCAAACTTTCTGGAGTTCGGAGATCGCCTCCCCAAAATTTCAAAAATTTATCAAATTTTACGTTTTTCAGCAATCGTTTTTGTAATCGTAACTGATTCACTAAACAATCTCACCCTTTTTTTCCCCACAGGAATTAACAGTCGATATTCAAAAAATTCACATTTTGCGAAAAATTATAAACTTGACTGATTGTCATTTGTTTCTATAAAGTGAAACCCCAAAAGGGGGTTACTGAAATGAAAAAAAAAAAAAACAAATTTTTCCCCTTATGTAACAAAAAAATAACGATAAGGAAAATATTTTTTCTTTTACGTACACAAACCCAAGGTTTTTCAGGTTGTGAGCAGCCCGAATAAGATTGTAATTTATCTCTCCTTGAAATCATTTGTTTTGTGGAATTTCAGTTCAGATTTAGGGGTTGGAAAATTTTAGGTCGCTTTTATTATAAATGGCCTCGATAACCGGGGGTTTTTCCCCCTTTTTTTGGGTTTTTCTTTTTCTTTTCCCTTCTCTCTAATCAAAGTCGTTTTAAATTTATTTACTAAAAAAAAACGCAGTTCTGGGGATCTTTTACTACTAGTGACTAACACAACAGGTAAAAATTTTTCACCACTAAAAAAGGGGGTTTCTACTGACATTTTATCGGGACCTGTGTTCCTTACCGTTTTCCCGTATGAACACGTCCCCACCATCACCTCTCTCCTACTGAGCCCCCTTCTTTGTATATAAAATTCCTTTTTATCCCCCTTAATCCTCTTTTCCCCCTAATCCCCTTTCCCAAACCTCGTTTTTCCACATTTACTTAAAAAAATATATATATATATATATATATATATATATATATATATATATATATATATATATATATATATATATATATATATATATATATATATATATAATTTTTTTAAAAATATTTTAATGATCTTTCAAGTGAGTAGATGAAAAAATTTTAGAGAAATGTCAATACAAAAACTTTTCTTGTGGAAAAAGATATTTTTGTTGTGTTATTATTGCCCCTTTAATTCCTTTGGATTTTTTTTCCCTTTGTATTTTGACTTTTGTTTTTAAACCAAACAAAAATTTTTTCCCCCTTGTTTACATCAAAAATTTGTTTTTGACATTATTAATGCGAAAGATTTTAATATTTCGTTCTTCAATATATTAGAACCTTATAATATTCTTTAGATAAAAAAATTTCCTCAGTGAAAAGAAGAATGTTGCCTATAACTTTTTTTTCCATCTCCAAAAAAATTTCATGGGGGGCTCATGTAAGGAATGGTCAAAAATTTTGCCTCATGTTAAGTCGAATTGGGGGACAGGGGGCCCTTTCAAGCCAATTTTTCTATTTTTAATTTTCCGATAGACTGTTCCCTTGTTTTTGGGGTTTAACAAGTCTCCAATTATCTTCAATATTCTACCTTTTGATAATAATTTTAAAAAAAAAAAAAATGCAATACTTGACATTGAGGGTCCTACACGTGGGCAGTCTTAATTTATATATATAAATTACCCGGTTTTTTTTCCCGTTTCTTTTATCGTGGCATCATTTAAAATATTGTTAAAAATTTTGGGAAAAAAAAAAATGAGGCTCGTCTCAGAATATTTTCACCACCGAGTATCATGTCAAACAAGTGTCTGTTACCCCCGATGTACCACTCACCAACATGCAGCTATATACGCTAAAAATCATAGACAAGGGTTAAACAGTATTAACTGAAAAAAAGTTTTAAGCTGTGTAAGGTTTTATCAAGCAAATGTCCCCCAAAAAAATTATTCTGAAATTTTGGTATGTATCTCCATTTGTGCTGAGTTCACTGTGCGTTCTTGTCGGGAAAACTTCATCGCCGATCAAAACCCCCCAAAAACGCACTTTAACCTCCTTATTGAATATAAATAAATCAACTGACCAGAGGTGTTGTTGGGCACGCCAAACGGGGTTCTTAAAGCATGGTGTTCAGGGCCCCCACCAGAGTCACATGCCCCCTCACAGAGATTTTTATAAAAAAGCACTGTAAAAAATATATTGATTAGGTAGGAATTTAAAAGAAGGGAGGTTCGATATCTATCCTTGAAAATTTAAAAAAATTGGGGGTTACTGCACCAGCCCCTACCACAACCTATTAATGTAAGAAAGTTAGTCAAAGCATTACAATTCCTTGGGAAAAAAATAACGAAAGAATTATGGAACACAGTTTTTTTTTCATGGAGAAAGAACCACAAAATTTGTTATCTCAATTTTCTTTTATAAATTCCCCTTTTTTTAAAAATACAATAATACCTCATTGTGTAGAAAAACTGCGTAGTATAACCCCCTTTACGACAACAATAGGTCTATAATACAATAAAACCCCTTTCATCCGGGATTCAGCAACAAAAAAAAAATTATTTAAAAAATACCTACAACAAAAAAATAATAGGAATCTTCGAAACATATAAAAAACAACGGGCCCCTTAAGAACATCTGAATAAAACTAACAAGAACAGCATAACCCCCTCAAGAAATCTACAAAAAAAAACAAAAAGGGGGAACAACAGATTTTAAGAACGTCTAAAAAAAAGAAAAAAATTTCAATAATATTCAAAAGAAAAACAACACGTCAAAAAAAAACAACGTCAAAATCAACATTTTAAAAATACATAAAAAGAAAACAAACAAACAGTAAAAAAAAACTCCCAACAGCAACAAAATTTAAACGTCATTATTATCCATTTCCCCCTCTATACTCCATCTATATCATCTTTTCATTATCAACAAAAAAGCATATTTGCAGCAAAAAAGAAACTACAACAATCATTTCAAAGGAAAACAGCAAAAAGGTTTCATCAGTGATTCAGTCAAAAAAAAACAATTGTCCTCGCTACAGGAGAGGGGACAAAAATTACCTAGAAGTCAGCACTTTTCTAGAACTTTTTTGGACTCTTTAATAATTCTGCTGCCGCAGGACATTAACCCCCCCTTAACCACCACCCTAATTTTTCACCACCACCCTTTTTTTCCCACCACCATCACTGCCTTCAACATTAACACCACAAGCCCACCCCCCTCAACCATCACCACCACCACCACCCAGTCAATGGCATCATCACTAAATCATTGACATCAACCATCTCCTCCATATCTTCCACAATCATTTTTTTAAACTAATGACTACCCCCACAAACATCGTAAAAAAAATACCACGACTTAACCCTCGTTTTTCCCCCTTACCACCCCACCATCGTCATCTTCACCCCCACCATCGTCATCTTCACCACACCCCCGTCATCTTCACCACTACCATCGTCGTCGTCACCACTACCATCGTCGTCACCACTACCAACGTCATCTTCACTACCATCGTCACATCACCACTCCATCGTCGTCATCACACCAACGTTATTTTTCCACTCCATCCCACACAACCATCACAAACACTCCCCCCCCAAAACTGCTCCCAACTACCATCATTATCAAAACTCTTTTACTCTACTGTCTACTACGATCGCTCTTCTGAATGTTCACTCTGATATGCATTTAACTGTTCCTTATTTGTTTTTCTCTGTTTTTTTTTGTTCTTTTTTTTTATCTATTACTTTTTTTGATCTTATCTTTATTTATCACTACTGCCTTTTGTTTTTCTACTCTGTGCTCTCTTTGATCGTTCTACTCTGATCTGTCTATACTGAGGGGAAAAAAATGGTATAAAATACAAATGGAAAAAAAACATAAGCTTTAAAAGTGACCCTTTTTTAAATTTTTTGCCCACGCAGGGGGCCATCGAGTCACAAACAGATCTACCGAAAATGAGCAACAGGGGATATTTTGAGACCTCAGGTGGAGAATGCTGGGTCAGGGGGTGGGGAGGGGAAATGCTGGTCAGGTGGAGAAAGCCAGGGGTCTTGTAGGTGATATTAAAAAAAATTGTGATTAAAAAGGGCCTATGTACCATTCTTGAGTTCTAGGTGGGATAGCGTTGAAATTTTTTTGGAATAGGTTGCTTTTTGGGGGGCTGTTCGGGGGAAGTTTTGGGGTATACAGATGAGTGATGTTTTTAGGATTTTCTATTGGTGTTGTCTTCTGGCGATAGTTTTGCGTTTCTGTGTTGATTAAAGGTTTTAAAAATTTGGTTGAAACAGGACAAAACGCAGATGGGGGAAAAAAAAGGGGAAAAAACTTCTCTTCTTAAGGGAAACTTCAGTGATTTTGAAGGGCTCCCTCAAAAAATTTTAAACTTCATATCCTCTCCTTTTAAACTGGCGAGGGTTTAAACATCTTCAACCCCCCCAGAAAGTCTGAGAAGGATACATAGTCCTTCCCCCCAACTCCATTTCCAAACAAGTTTCTAACATTTTTCAAGACCCCCTTTCCCCGAGATCCCCCCCAAAATCCACCACTAAAAATTTTACCATAACAGACGGAAAAGCTTCAACCGGGGGAAAGGGGTATACAAACCCTTTTAATGGCTGCAGCAAATTATACGTTGGGGAAAATCCGAGACCTACAAAACCTTTCAGAAACCAGTACGCGGCGATCTGACATAAGAAATGCCTGTGTTCAAACCAAATTTTAACAACCATTTAATCAATAAAAACGCAAGACTATCCCAGAGAAGAAACACGCAATACCAAGAATCCTAGAATCATCACTCATCTGTATCCAACAACCAAACCCAGAAAACGGTTCCCAAATAGCTGAACCACCCAAAAAACTTCTTAAAGCTATCCACCAAACTCAAAAGGGTAAAAATTTCCTTTTTAATCAAAATTTTTAAATCACATTTTTAAAACTTCAATGCAGTTTTTCCCCCCACTTCCCCCTTTTTCCTTTTATCTCCATGTTGCTCTTTTTTCCGGTAGATCTGTCGTGACTCGATAAAACTGCGGGGGGAAATTTTAAATAAAACCCCTTATATGTTTGTGTTTTTTTTTCCCTACTTTTACATTAATATTACTCTGATATTTTCTACTACTGATACCACTCCCGTATTCACTACGAACGTTACTACTTGATCTGCTCTTTTTATCTACTCTTTCTATCTCTATCTTTTAAATCTGATCTATCTCCAACTCTCTCTCTGATTATCTTTCTATCTCCTCTATCTACCACTCTTTTCTCTGCTACTACTCTTACTACTCAGGTTTTTTTCATTTTTGGAAGGCAAGGAAAAAGGGGCCTTTTGTAAAAAGGGAATGAAAAGGGGGGGAATATAGATTGCCTTTCTTTCCTGATTTTCATGTGTTCTTTCCCCTTACAAGAAAAAAACCCAAAGGAACCACAGAGAAAATAATTTTCCCTAGGAAATTTTACAATCAGACACAGCACATAAAAAACCCTTTGCAGAAGATTCTAAAATATAGGGGGCTAGCATGCTTTTTGAGTAAGAAATTTAGAATAAAAGCAAGTCTTCCAAGAACCAAGAAAAAGGAATTATTTAGTACTTGCAAGAAATTTTAAGAAATAAAAAAAAAGAGAAACGAAACCCCATAAACGCCTTCAAAATAAAAACCCAAGAAAAGGAAAAAATGTGGGGGAGGTTTTTGAGGAGCATGGGGGAAAGGGTTTGCCTTTGGGTTTTTTAAAAACTTTTTAAAAAAGGTTTTAAAAACTCCGCCTCTAGAGGAAGTTTTTCAAATGAGGGGGGAATATGACGGCCGGGGGAGTTTAAAGCTCCGGACAAAAATTGAATGTTAGGGGGAAAGGGGGATGTACTTTGGGGCCCCAAGGGGGGGTGTTCACCCCAACAACCTTAAGTAAACCACGGGTAAACCACCACTAGCTGTTAATCTTCCTCACCACCACAACCAAACCCAAACCCAACCCCACCCAACCATATCACATCCACCACCAGCCATTTCAAGCCACACCAGCCATTTCACCAGCCCACCACCCCCCCCCCCATTACGTTTTCCGTGGTGCATTTTATGTTTCATGTAACAGTGGAAGCATTTGAGGATGGGGAGAGCCTTCTACTTTACCCCTTGCCTCATCCCCTTTGATAACAGTAGACGTTCTTAATAAAGCTTTAAAAAAGTTCTCTGCAGACGCCCGAAGGGGAAAAAATTTCGCTACTCTTTTCCCCCACTGTACTTTGACTGTCGCTCCCTGACCCCCCAACACTATAACTCCCCCTTCCCCAAAAGCACCATTATCACCCCCGCCCAAAAAGAACAACCCCCCTACTAACCCCCCCAAACCCCGCATTATCCCCCCCCCAAAAGCGTGTTCCCCCTTTTCCCAAAAACAAACTACCACCACCACAAACAACGCCCCAACAATCACCATCCCATCATCAACACCGACCGCATCACCCCCATCAAAGTCCCCCAAATTTTTGAACAAAAGTTGCAAACCACCACCACTACCACCCAAAAAATACAACCATAAACAAAAATCAACCCCAACCCCTATCATCCTACCACCAATATCAACACTACCACCACCGACACCAAGAGTTACCCCACCGATACCGAGTTAACCACCGTTATCCCAAGGACCACCCCTTTTTAAAGAGTTCCCCCCCTTTCCCCCCTTATCACCAAGAGTTACCACCACCTTTGAGTTCCCCCCCCTTATCCCGGGAAAAATTTCCACCGTTATCACCAAGATTACCCCACCTTTCCCAAAATTCCCCCCCCGTTATCACCCAAGGTTCCACCAGGGCCGAGTTACACCAAAATTATTTCCCCCCAAACCTTTTCCCCCACCATTTCACCAGATTTTCCCCCACCATTATCACCAAAAATTACCACCACCTTACCCGTTACCACTACAAAACTGATAAACAACCACAAAAACCCCCGACTGTCATCACCAAACTACGAACACCCCCCACCTTTTTTTAAAAAAAACGATTTTCCATCCCAAACACCATCACCCCCACCCACCACTAGCATAAAAACCCCCACCACTATAACCCACTATCCCCCCACTATCACCCCACCACCCCCACCCACCCCCATCACCCCCCTACCCCCCACTACCATCCCCCCACCCCACTCCCCACCACTCCCCAAAACACCACTACCATCACCCCATACCACCACTCCAACACCATACCAACACCACTTCCCACCACTACCACCCCCTACCCACCCCACCCCCATCACCACCACTACCACCGCCCCATCACCACCACTACCACCACCACTACCACCGCCACTATCACCACCACTCCCCCCCACTATCACCCCCTACCCCCCACTATCACCACCACTACCACCGCCACATCACCACCACACCACCCCCACCACCCCACATACCACCACTACCACCGCCACTATCACCACCACTACCAACATCACCACCACTACCACCATCACCTTTTTTCCATCCACCCCAACTACCATCACCTTTTTAAATTTTTTTTGCCATCCACCACAACTACCATCCCCTTTTTTTGATCCACCAAAATACCATCACCTTTATTGCCATCCCCCCCCAACTACCACCACCACTATCAACTCCAACATAATACTATAAAAACCACCCCCCAGCTTTCCCCACCCACCACAACTACCCCCCCTCCAATTTCCCAACACCCCCCGGGGCCACCATGCAATATAAAAGATCGAGGAAGGCGGGAAATTTTGATTAAAGAAAATTCCGCCATATTGGGAAAAAAGGGGAGCGGACGGGGAGTAAAGGGGTTTGTGGGATCATAAATGGCCGCGGGGCCCCCCTGGCCCCACCTTTTTTTACTGAATCCTTACCCCACCTTGCTGCCTTTGCGCGCCCGGGGCAGCGAAGGTGCCCGCCCCGTAACGCGCCAAAAAAAAAATGTTTACCTCCGGGGGGCTTTTTTTTCCCTACTGGTAGTTTGCTACATTTTAGCATCAAAGTGGACATTTTTACACCGGAATATACATCGAAGGTGAGTGTCTTCCCAATGTTTACAAAAGAGTTCACTTAACCCCGTTAAGGCTGACATTTTCCAGGACTGGGGGGGGCTAAAGACCTGTAGCCTTAATGACCCTCTGTTCCGTGGCGACATCAGTATGTTTTATAACCAACTACATCACGAGGCCCCCGTACCTGCGGGTCATAGATGCTTTGGGAAGTTCATCGTCTGTTCGAAGATGCATATTGAGAGGGAACCCACAGCACAAACGTAGTTAGTGCTGGAGGTCGGGGCGGGAAGGGCCCAAAAATAAAAAATAAAGAGGGATTTTAGACGACGTTTCGGTCCGACTCTGACCATTTCAAAGTCACATTAACGAAAAGGAGAGGAGGGAAAATAGGCCAGCAGACAGGGACGGGATGAGAGGAGGAGGGAGGAAGAAGAATAGTGGGTAGTGGTGTTATAAATACTAAGAAAAGAAGCATTGAAAAGGGCCAGGGGCCCCAAAAAGGGGGATTATGTGATTTTTAAAAGGTAAAATCGGACCAAAGTCGGGGAATCCTCTCTCCTACGGGGGTTATTTGATTGTTCCATAAGGTATTGTGACTTTTTTTTTTTAGGAGGCTGCCCCAGAAGCAACCCTGGGGGTTCAGTTCCTTACAGGCCCGAGCTGGTTAACGCTATACTGAGCTTCTCAGAATGCGTCTTTGCTTTCTCTTGAGTTATCGTACTTGTGCTTCCCCCCTATTTTTTTTTTTTTTTTTTTTTTTTTTTTTTTTTTTTTTTTTTTTTTTTTTTTTTCTCTCTCCCCCTTTCCCCTTTTTCCCCCCCCTTTTTTTTTTTTTTTTTTTTTTTTTTTTTTTTTTTTTTTTTTTGCCCCCCGCTTTTTTTTTTAAAAAAAAAAAAAAAAAAAAAATTTCTGCCAAGGGCCCCCGTTCCCCCTCCAATTTGGGAAACTCCGACATCCTTTTGGGGGTCACGCCGGGGGACCCAAAAAAAGACCCGGGAAGACCGTCCTGGGAACCCCGCTGAACCTGAAGCTAGGTGGATTGTAGAGGGACAACCCCCCTTACACCCCTGTTCCTGATATGTCGATAGGTTTAAACCTAACAAACCGGTAACACATTCTGTAGTCAACTGGTTATGATCAGCCGGAAAGGTACTTGTTTGATGGAAAAAAGGGCGGGGGGGGGCCCCCGGATAAATTGGTCATTAAAATTTAAAAAAAAAAAATCCCTTACTTGTTTTCCCCCCCAAAAAAAAAAAAATTTTTGCCCAAAAAGAAAAAATGATGACTGACCAATATTATAAACTAGCGGAATAACCAGGAGCGCCCGGGGAAATTTATGACCGTAACCCCAAGGTGAGTGTGGTGAGGGTGTTGATTCGGGGAAAAGAACCCGTGCCTTTTTTCCCCCCCGAACCTGAATGCCCCCATTTCTCCCAGACCTTTTGCCTTTTAGGGGTTTAGCGCCCCTTTTAAGGAAATTTTGATGATGTCGGAATAAGTTAAAAAAAAAAAAAATGAGTTAATGAATTTTTTTTTTTACATTATTTTACTTACGATGGTGTCCAAATTTTTTTTCCCAGACCATCCTTGTCAGGAGGCAGGGGGGGGCCCACCTTTACATCTGTCTTGATATTTGCGGTAGGGGGGGTCATGTTTTTATATCTATTTTACCAGTAGGTTTGGGGGGCCACCTTACTCTCTTATTATAGGCAAATGTTTTTCATGCCCACACTTTGGGGGGCGGGGGGAGGCACTCACGCCTCCGTACTTTTTTATGAGAAGGCTGTGAATATATCTGTTTATTTCAATTGGGCTGAGTTTTTAATTTTTAAGAACAACCAAAAAAAAAACCCAAGGGGGGACGCCCTTCTCAAAAAAAAAAAAAGGGAAAGACATTTTGGGTTTTAAAAAAAGGGAAAAAACTTTGATGATGTGGTACTCAACACTACAAAAAAAATCCTAGTATGGGAGCGCCCCGAACCTGAGGGATACCTGGAGTTTTGGGGCAAACCCTTGCAGCCCGGGCCCCTAAAAAATTTGGGGATCAAGGTCTGATCAGCCAGAATGTTACTGACCATGCGCAGTCCAATGTGGCACCCCCCGGGGCTTATCAGGGTTCAAGGAAAACCTTCAGGGCCCCCCTCAGAAGAAAAAAAAGGTTGTTGGGGTTTGGAGGCTTTGAAAAGTTTTGGCCCTTCCGTTTTCTATCAGTTTACTCGGCGCCCTCCACTGGGGGCGCGAAAACCCCCCTGTGGTTTCCCCTTTTTTGATTATAAAATAAAATTTTTTCACGGGGGTATTTTCCCCCATCTCTGATCCTCTTGGTAGTGATTTCGTGAGGGGTTTAAGACCAGTCCGGGGTTTTGGGTAATTATTACATTTTTCGCCGTTTCAAGTAATATTTCAAAAAAGTCTTTTTTTTTTTTAAAAAAAAAAAAAAAAAAAAATTAAAAAAGAGTAACTCAACTTAGTAAAAAAAAAAATGCCTAAAGGGGGGGCCCCCCCTCATTAAAATTTTTTAGGCTTTGCCTAAAATCTGCTCCGGAAAACCCCACAGATAAACCTACCCCCCAAAACCACGAAAAAAAACATTAAAAATTTAATATAAAGATCTTTTAAAATAAAAAAGAAAGTGCAATGAAAACATGACAGATTGATCCCCCGAAAAGCTTCTGACTCCCCGAAGACCTTATTGGAAACCCCGACCCCAGACACCTAAGGAACCTTCAGATCCACAGAACACCTGAAGGAACCCCCAGACTCCACAGACAACCTCAGAAAGGAAGAACATAAGAACATGAAAAAGGAACACTGGGGATTTTTTGGGGGCAGGCCAAATTTTCCGCGCCAACCCCCCGACCCACCGGGCGGTTACTTCATTAAGGAAGGAGCCCGTCTGCCTATGCACAACCTAGTCAGGCCAAATTTTCCCCCCCAACCCACCCACTATATAATTCCCCAGCCGACCACCTGGTCAGGTCACTTCCACTTAAGGGAAAATTAGTACAGGTGGGGTTACATTCCAAGGAAGGAGCACTCATCGACCTAGCAGCCCCCCCATCCACCCACTCATGTATTTATCAACCTATTTTTAAACTAACCGTCTTAGATCTATGACGGTACTGGGAGTTTTTTCCCATCCAAACTCTTCCAAAAACCAGTGTTCCCCTATATCCTTCCTGAATTAACTTTTCCAACTTGAAACCATTGCTGGAGCCCTTTTTTGGGGGATATTTTCAGCACGTTTTTACACCCCCTTTTTTTTCCCTGTTTTCCATTTTCACCTCTTATCCCCCAATTTACGCCTTTCTAGAGGTCAGATTCAGGGCCCTCACACCCTAAGGGAAGATTTCTGAAAATGGGATAAATTTTTATCCCCCCTTTTTTTTCCAGTGATTTATTTCCCTTCTGTAATGGTGCCCCGAATGTGCAGCATAATCAAAAGAGGCCTAACAAAGATAAAAGAGTTGAAGAAAAACCCCGAGGACTTCTGTTATTATACTTCTTGATATAAAACCAAGGATTCTGTTGTTTTTTTGGAACATTTTGCACTGTTTTTACTTCGATTACTACTAACCAGAACCCCAAATTTTAATTACAAGAAAAGATCTATATTTTCAGTTTATTGGCATGGTTTTTCCCGAAAATTTGAACTTTGCTTTTTTACATTAAACTGATCTGCCATTCCCCACCACTGCATCAGTTTTCAAATCATCCTGGAGTGCTCAATGTCCTCTTTTTAATGAATTGGAGGCCCCTTTTTGGGGTCATCAGCAAATTTACTTATCTACATTTATTCCCTCATCTATGTCGTTTTGAAAAATTAAAAAAACGGGGGCCCCAAAACTGACCCTAAAGTTAAAACCCCCCCTTTTTTCCATTTATGCAAACCCTGCCTATTGCAACCATCCCCACCCAGGAAAAATTTTCCCTATTCCTGGCCTTAATTTTTTCAGTGCCTCGGATGGGGAATTTTTTTGAAACCCCACTGAAGCCCCTATCAAATCATATTCATTACCATGATCTACTTCCTAAACACCTTAGTGAAAAAGTTAGTAAATTCGTAAGACATGAACCCCCTTTGAAAACCTTTTAGATTCATTAATCAATTTATGTTTAAGAGGGTACGTTGCCTCGAATTTTGATTCCAAAAAACCCAACATGGGGTAAGGTTTTGGTCTATGTTCAAGCTAAGGGCCTGTCACCTGCCTTTTTAAAAGGTTTCTTTGCCCTTTTTCCCTTTCTGGACTATGCCAGTTTGAAAAGAAAATTGAAAAATTTAAAAGGTTTCTAAGTTCCCCTTTTTAATTCCCCTTTAAACTCTTGCAAAAGTTCATCAGGGCCGGGAGTTAGGTTTTTTTATTTGTCTGAGGACCATGTCCCCAAGTTAACGAGCATAGCTGTTACTTCCCCCCCCAATTTTTATTTTTGGAATTTTCATATCTTCCCATAAAACTGGGGGAATAAGTATTGAAAATTTCACACATATCTTTATGTCCGATCTGTCCAGTTACTCTTTTAATGGGCCATCTTGTCCCTAATCTTACTTCTGTATACCTGAAAGAACCCTTTTTGGGGTTAGTCTTGAACCTTGGGGCCCTTGCCTCTAATCCCTTTTGCTTTTCTTTTTTTTTTTTTTTTTCCTTTAATTTTTAAAAAAAGTTTTTATCTGTCCATCCCCTTTTGATACGCCTATATATGCCCTCTTTTGAAATGAATGTTTTAATCTATTGTTCATCCATTTAGGGGCATTTTTGTTAGATCTAATTTCCCTACTTTTGGAACAAAAGTTTTTTGGGCAGCTGAACATGCTCTGAAAAGCATTTGGGAAAAACCACCTACCTGACCCAAGTCAGGGGATCCCAATTTTTCCCACCAGGTAATTTCAGCCCCATGAAGCCCCCTACAAAAGTCTGGAACTGAGACTTGATTGCAGTTACCTGGGAATTCCATGATATATTCAGTGATTTGTGATCCTTTAACCCTTTATTAACCTCGTTATTAATTAGTGACTTTTTACAAAAAACCAAATAAAAAAAGTTGCTACCTCTAGTTGGTTCTGTCACAAACTGTTTTAAAAAAAACCCCAACCACAAGAAAGTCACTAGACTCAAGATTTGTCACATTTTTCCCCAACGGGCAAATTAAGGAATTTGACTCCAACAACCCGAAGGAACCCTTTGACTCCAGACACACCCAGTGGGGAAGCCTTCAACTCCAGAAAACCCTGAGGAACCCTTTTCGACTCCCCAAAGCCCCCCCAAAGGGGGAACCTTCAGATCCCCAGACACCCCTCAGTAAGGAAAACCCCCCCCAACTCCACAGACCCCCCCAAGGAACCTTCAAAAAACCACCCAAAACCTTTGGGGGTAAAAAAGGGAACCTTTAGACCCAAAGACACCCCCCGTAAGGAACCCGACCCAGACACCCTCGTAAGGAACCCCTTCGACCCCACAAGCAACCCAAAAAGGGAAGCCTTCAGCTCCCAGCCCTTAAAAAAAACCCCCAGACCCCGAAACCTCTAAAAAACCCTTTTTTTTAAAAAAACTCGTAAAAAGGGGCAGATCCCAGCCACCCGGGAACCCCCAGACTACAGACACCTCAGTAAGGAACCCTTTTTTGACCACAGCCCCTCATAAAAGTTAGATGCCCTTCATTTTTGTCCCTGCTAGGGAGGGGGGCTCTGGAGAGTTTCAAAATGACTTAGGAAAAAAGGGTTTTTAAATTTTTTTTTAAAAAAACTCTGAAGATCACATTGGACATTGAATATTGATTTAATTTCATTTGAATTCATTTGAGATTTTTTTTTATCTATGGTCATTTTTTTTTTTTTTGGGGGGGTAATTAATAATCTGTATTTGCCTATTTTGCAAAGGCTTTATCTTAGTTGAAAAATTTTTTTTTATAACTTTAAAAAAAAATTTCCCTTGGTTGCAGCATTTGCTACATCCGCAAAATTCCTTCCTAGGTCAATCCCGGAAAAAAAAATTTTCCATTTCCCCACTTTTCCTCATTTTTTAAATGTGGCTTTTTGTTTTTCCCATTGCCCCGGACAAAGAAATTTTCTATATCTTTATTTTTTTTATGACTTATATTTTATCTCCTCTGTTCCCCCGGCCATCCCCCGGATCTTTTTTTGTTGTTCATCAAAATACAATTTTGAATCAGACATTTATCATTCTTTACCATTTCTATTTGTTTTTGTTTTTATGTGATATTTTTTTTTTCCCCCTTTTTTATATTGAATTCAAGAGCTTTTTTAAAAAAAAAAACCACCATCTTCTATTAAATACTTCTTTTTTTTCTTTTTTTTTTTTTTGGGAAAAAGTTTTAATTTCTTTTTTAGAAAAGTTAGATATTTTGCCCCAAAAATGATGAGTGCCCCCCCAAAAAGGTTTTTTTATTTTGGGATAATCTAATAATACTGTTTGTCTTTCCTTTTATTTCTTAAGTCTTTTTAACAACGAATTCCCCAAAAGAACATGATCACTCTTAAGGGGTTAAGACAGTTTCTTAATCTCTCTTGGGGAAAAAATTTAAATCGATAATGACGGTTTGGGGCCCCCCACACCTTCATTGAAAATGGAAAAAAACCGGCTATCGTATTAAGGGAAAAATTTTTTGTTGCTAAAAAATTTTAAATTTTATAGAGTTTTTTTTAATTTTAAAAAGTTCCCCCCCTCTGTTTTTCGTTTTTCGTTGTTGTTCCCTCTTCGTTCGTTGCTCTCCTCGTTCGTTGCCTCCCGTTTTCCCTCGTTCGTTCGCTGCCTCCTCTCCCTTCCCTTTTTGTTTCCCCCCTCCTCTCTTCGTTTTTTTTGCCTCTCGTTCGCCTCCTATTTTCTCCTCGCCCTCTCTTTTCCGTTCGCTCTCCGTTCGTCCTCTTTTTCTCCTTCTCTGTGATACCAAACTGTTTAATTTAATGGCAAATTTCACAATTCATTACTTTAAAAAAAGTGCCAAAAAACATGAACTGGCAAATTTGCCACAATATTCGAAGGGGGATGATTTTTCATTTAAAATAATAAGACCATAATATTATTACATCATAGGGAATAAACAAAGAACATTATAAAAAAATTTTATCCGAAAAAAAATTTTTAAAAACGAAAAAAGATCCAATTGAACAAAAAATATGGTTAAAAATTTTTAAAAAAAATATTCTGTTAAAATTAGACAAGTTCCCCGGGGTTGTATTTACTCCAAAATTGAGGATGACAAAAACCGGAGGGGGAGGAGATTGATCTGGGTAGATTGAAATCGGGCCATGTGGAGGCGTAAAAAAGATTTTTCAAAGTTGATAAATATGAGTTAAAATTTTGGAAACATATAGACAATATAAAAAAAAAAAGGGAAAAAAAACTTCCCAGGTTATAATAAACAAAGCCTCAAACGTATCAAGCAATGTGTCTCTTGAGGCGGCAGAGCTAACAGACTCTTAGATTACTTAAAAGATTTTGACTACACAACAAAGAAAAACATTGCCCCACAATGTCTTGTTACCCAGCAACAAGAAAATGATCCCCAGCTTGGCCCCCAAATTCATAAAAATAGGATAGACTGGGGGTTCAGAAGGGCAACTAAGCTAAAATCACTGAGAACAAATTATAAAAAGGGTTTAAAAAACCCTTAATCTGTTCTCTGTTAGAAACAAAACTTAAAAGTTTTAAATTTAAAAAATTTTTAAGTGAATGCGTTTGATTCACTAAAAACAAAAACTATTTGAAGATGAATAAAAAAATCGAAACACTGAAAGAAACTTTAAGGAAGGATCAACAAAAAAGAAAGAAAAAAAAAAATGCAAAAACAATATGGATGAATGAATCCCCTTTCACTGAAGCTGTGCGTGAAAATTTAAGCTTTTAATAACCGTTGAAAATACCTTTTCAAAAGTTGAATTCAACTAGTTGCGGGGTGACTGAAGTCAACTGTTTTTGATGTAGGATCAGGAATGATGTCTGAAGATCAGCTAAGAAAGATAGGATTTTCAATTTGTTTATCTGCCCCTGTTTTCAATCAAAAAATTTTTTCCAAGTGCCCCACACAATAATAGTGGCGCCATAAGGGGGGGGTAGCAGTGATGGTTTGTGTGGTTCTATGATATCACATGGGGACTTTGGAATGGCCGGGGGGAATTTCAGTTTTGATGGAACCCTTTCCCCAAACCCCCTTTTTTTTCCGTGGGGAAATTGGGGAAAAGGGAAAAGTGCAGGAAGAAAGTACCTTCTCTTATATTACTGTCCTGTTCTGAACTCCAGATAGAAATTAAGGCCGGTGACTGTATTTAACCTGTCTTTCTAAGCGTATTACCTCAGGTAGGCAGGTTTTTATTCTCCCCTTTGCTTTCTCTCATTCTTCTTTCTCTAATCGTTTTTTCCTCTCTTTTTTACAGTAATCCACCTTGACAGCCCTCATTCAAATCATCTCATTTAATTAGCCAGTTTTTTTGGCTTTTTTTTTTCCATTTTGCCCCCCCTCCTATATTAAATTTTCTTGAATTAATTTAGAAAGCCCGGTTTTTTTCCCACTCCCCCATTTCCCAGAAAAAAAAATCTTTCCAGCAAAAATAAGTCTCCTTCCCCCCCTTCCCCCCCCCATCCAAAAACGTTCCTCCCCCCTGATCCTGACACTTGCTTTTCCCCCTTTTTCCCCTTCCCCTTTTTCTCTTTTTTCCCCTTTTTTTCAATTTCCTTACACCCCCCCTTTTCTCTCTCTCTCTCTCTCTCTCTCTCTCTCTCTCTCTCCCTTTCTCCCCCCCTTTCCCTTCCTTCTCATCTCCCCATCTTCCCTTTCCTTTTCCCCCTTTCTTTATTTCCTCACTAGTCCTTTTTCCTTTCCCAGCTCCCCTCCCCCCCTCTAGCCCCTCCCCCCCCCTCTCCTCTCCAGTTCTCCCCTTTTTCCCTTCTCTCTCTCTCCTTCCTTAGCCCCTCCCTTTCCCTCTACCCACTCATCGGTTTTCACGTCCGACCCATCCGGGGGGGCTGCTCTGAGGCGGAAAATTTTAGGGGGGGCCGGCAAACAATGGGGGAAAACCAGGTGGGCCAGGAAACACCCAGTGTGGCCAGGCACACACCGAGGTGGGCCGGAAAAACCGAGGGGGGGCAAAAAGGGGCCAACCCCAGTGGGGGCCGGGGGAACACACCGAGGGGGGCCAAAAACCCCGGGGGGGCCGGGGAACACCCCGAGGTGGGCCAGGCAACACCCCGGGGGGGGTGGGGCCGGCAACACCCCGAGTGTGGGCCAGGAACCAAAACCGGGGAAAGGGGGGCCGGCAACACCCGAGGTGGGCCAGGCAACACACCACGACTGCCCCTTTTTCTTAACACACACCTACCGCCCGGGGTTTAAAAGTACAAGTTACACACAGGTTTGAGTTACCACTTTTTAAAGAAAACTAGGATACCCATAAGGATAAGATTTTTTGATTTTTAACCCCCAGTTAGCCCCCAAATCCCGAAATGCGCCATCGGGGCCCCTTGTCTTTTTTTTTGGGGGCCCTTTAATCGTCCCCCAGGGGGCGACCCACACCAGTCGATAACACCCAGGTACCCCTTTACGTAGGTGAACATGACAACAGGTGTAAGGAAACCGTCGAAATGTTTCCACCCCCGGGGAAACGAAAGGGGCCCCCGGGGGAAAGGGGGTTTTTCCACCAGGCCACCGGGGCACCCCAAAGAATCTAAATTGTCATGGAACGGAGTACAAACTAATTTAAACCCACAATAGAGCAAAAACAATGTCAAAGACCCCGGGGTGATCATGTCAGGATCTACCTTCAAGGGGCCCTAACCCGGCAATCGCATCTGCTAGAAAAAAAACAGGATGGATAATGAGAACCTTCAAAACCAGGGGGGCCCATGTTGACACTTTACAAATCGCTTGTTCTATCTAGGCTGGAATATTTTCACACTAACTGCACCTTTCAAGGCAGGTGAAATTTACTTTTTTGTGCGGGGAACCTTACCGCCGCATAACTGCGATAAACCACCTCAATTACTGGGGAAGCGAAGTTTCTAAACCTGATCCCAGAAAAAAAGGGGGAGATACATTTTATAATGGAAAATTCTCGAGGGATTAGTACCAAACTTGACACGAAAATCCTCCCTACGAAAGAAAAATCGGAGGGAAACATCCCCCAAAAAAGCGGTGCCACACGTTGGGGGGACAACAAAAAATGTGGGGGCCCAAGATTGTTCAACTGCCTCCCGTTGGGGATTCCCAAAAAACCCCTGGCTGTCTTCGGGACGGACAGGCAAAAGTCGGTCCAAGGGGTGGTTCGTACGTTGGGGGTTTTTGCGTAACAGCCTGGTTGATGGTCGGGCCAAAACATAGGCCTGGTCACAGACCCCGCGGGGGTTGACCCTGGAATTCTCCCAGGTAAACCCAGGAAAGGGGAAGTTTTTTAAAAACAAAATGGCATCGCATGCAAAAAATGCCATGTACCCGGGGGAATGTGTTAACCATACGTCTGGAGGGCAAAGGAACCCCCGGGCCACCACATACCACCTAATAACAATACCCACAAAAAGTAACCCAACCAGCAAAAAATTGCACCTGACTTTTTGGGGGGTGCCCGGAAATACCCGAATTGGAAGCTGGGGGTTTAACACCATAAATTTTTTTAATGAAAGTTCCGAAAAACATCCCACATACCCATGCATTGACCCTCTAACACCCCACCACCTGGGTGCGGGGAAAAGGGAAAAGTGAAAATCAGGTTTTGTGGTCCCTTTTTGGGGATCAGGGGGGTTTGAAAATATACCTGGGGGACATGAAAAAAGGCCCCTTTTGGAAAAAAAATCCGAATCACATAAAACCTTTTTTTAAAAACATCATGCCTCCTGTGCAAGAATAAACACTGCACCAAAAAAACAACATCCATCTAGAAATGTTTCTGGATTGCAAGGATGGGAACTAGGAAGATATCAGGAAAGATCAGGAGGTTAAAAGAATAATCATAAAAAAAAAGAAACTAGGATGTCTCCCGAAAATAGAGGGGGGGGAGGAGGGGAGGGTAAAATTTTCGTCCCCAGTCTAAAAAGTTCCCCCAAAAAAATAGCCCCCGCTGGAAAAAACACGGAAAAAAAAATGTTCGCCCCAGCCCGGACCCCAGACCAGCCCCCAAACCCCTATATAATGGGGGAGCCCCCGGGGAAAATATTGGCCTCCTGAAAACAGATGACAGTGTTCATTGGGGCCCCCGCTGTATAGCATAGGTTCACAAATTGGGGAAGCATCCAGTACAATTTTTCCCAAAAAAAGGAAATGGTGAAAATTTTTATGCTTGGGGTATCTGTAAAGGAATATTGGGGAAAACAAATGGGGGATGCAACTTTGAGATCCCAAAAATGCCACGACCTCTTGTCGAGATTTTTTTTGCCACCCTTTCCCTTTAGTCCTTAAAAAAATAAAACAACACCAACTGCCCCAATATTATAATGTATGTATGTAAAGCAGATATGCTAAAAGATGGGCATTAACCATAGATGGCATAACTCAGTGATAACCCCCCATGACTTTCAAAGAACAAGGGGAACTTCTCATCTTCAGATCTCACCCCCCAAACAGTTTCCAAAACCCAACAGCACGTAAACTCCCAAGCCTCGAAAATAAAAACCATATTTCAAAATGCTTAAAAAATTTTATTTTTCACCCTTCTGACTTGGGGATAAATTTATAGTTCATGTAAAGTTTATAGGTTCCAGTATTTTAAGACAAAGAATTATCGAAACTCTGTGTTGTTAACATTTTTTGTATACCAGAAATTCGTAAAATTTTGGGGAAATTTATAGGCTGAAGTCTATCCAACCTACTAAAAAACGCTCACCGGAAAATTTGAATAGGCGTATAAAAAATACATGATATTAGAACATGAAAATTTTTTCCATATAGGCTAACCCCATAGAAGACTGTATCATATTATAAGACTATAAATAAAGAAAAATTTGAAATAATCCATTTGCGTATCCTGCGGTATTTGAATGGGGGCCCCCCTAAACCGGCACGCGTAGAGATTAAAAACCCACCCCGTGATCCCCCCCAAACGCGACCAAAAAACCATCACTTCCGAAGAATGGGGGGTTTTATCAGAGGCCTTTACCAACCCGTCCTCGCCCAAGACTGAATGGGGTCTAGAGCCAAAAAAAAATGAAATTTCAGATTATTTTTGGAGGAGGAGATATTTTTCGTCCGGGAATCAGAACAAATGAATCACACCGGTCGTTAATAAACATTAATACTAATATGTTTAATCTGGATTCATGTAATGAATTCAGCAAGATATTGTAAAAATATTTAAGTAAAATTTGTCATTAATTTCCTTCGAAAATTATGATGATAGGCATTTCGGTTAAAAATTTTCCCCAAATTCTTTATCCGAACATAAATTATAAAATTTTTTTGGGGAAAAAAAATTTACAGTTTTTTAAAACTTAACCTTGAGGGGGCGATCCCATGCCCAGCCCTTCTAGGGCGGGGGGGGCCCAAAGGGCTGGGCTTGCCCTCTACGCCCGCCTTTTTCCCCCACCCCCTTGGGGGGGAAAGGGGGAGACCAGAGGGGCCGAAATATCCCTACGTGCGGGGGGAAATTGGCCTGGGACCAGTTTCCTACCGCGGGGGGCCCCCTCCCGGGGGAACTTCGGTCTCTGCTACCCCACCCCGGGGGCCGGGCCGGGTCGCCTCGGTAAAGCCCGGGGGTGTTTCCCCGGGAATCAAACCTCCCCCCCCCCCCTTTTGGTCGGCTTCAAAATTTTCTTAAGTTAATTTAAATAAAATCCCCCAACCTAGAGTTTCCTATTGTGGCTTTAAAAACCAGGCCTGTCCTGTTACTCCCTACGGTACAGAAAATTTTAACTGTCCCCTCATCACGTGGAAAAGCCTCCCCCAGGCTGACATTTAATTATGAAAAAGCCCCCCAGTGTGATGGAATATTAAAAAAAAACAAAGTATTTTTTTCCCCTGGAATTGAATATAGTAACACAGTAGGTTAACATTATATATTTGAGTAAAAATTTTTAATGTCAGGTGTGAAAAAAAAAGCCTTTGGGTTATTTGCTTTGGAGTCTGTTGGTCTTTTCTTCTGTCTTTGGACAGGTAAGATGGCAGAGAAATCTGATATAAATTTCTTAAGATAACATCACTTAACTGACATTTAAAAAACACACAAAAATTTTCAACAAATTAAATTCAATAAATCCTTCCATTAAATATATCAATTAAGATCTTCCGTAAAATTTAAAAAATTTGCGAACAATAATAAATCCCCCTCCTTGGATCTTTATTTTGGGGAATAAATTTTTTTTCTGTTAAAAAAAAACACACACAAATAATGTCAATTTTTCAGCAAGCATTTTAAGAAAGTAAAAAAGACGTGTCCAGACTGTTCCAATAGAATTTCGGTCTCTAGAAAAGAAATTTTATCATTCACAAAGTTCGGGAAAAGTTTTGGGAATACAGAGCAACAGTTCAAAAGATTCATGTAATACAGAGCAAAGTTCAGAAATTATATACAGAGCAAATTTCAGAAATTATGACAAAGAGAACAGTTAAAATTTCATGACATACAGGAGCATTTACAAAAGCTCAGATTGATTTTGAAGTGATAATCCCCCCAAAAAAAAAACCCAATCATAAAATAACATCCCGAGGGTTTTTTACAAAAAAAAAACTTAGCCAACATAATTTTCTTATCTTAATGGAATAAATTAATTTTCTCCAAAAATAGTGGGGACCTTGTCTACGTAAGGAGGGAGGGGACATCACCAAAGCAAGGACTTGAAACTAAAGATTTGTGAACAAAGGCCAGGATTGCTTGGTTTTTTCAAAATTTAAAATCACAAAGAAAAATTTGGGGAAAAACCCCAAATATTGAACAAAATAGAAGGAAAAAAAAGGGGAAAAAAAATGTGATTAATTTTAAACAAAATAATTTAACCCCTCTAAAATAAATTAATTTAAAAAAATTTCCCCTGAAGAGATATTTAATGTTGAAAATGATGACAACCTTCTGTGATTATCTCTCTACGGGAAGTGCGTGCAAGTTAATCTCTGAGTCAGTTACGCTGCTCTTGTCTGACTAAGTTTAGTAGCCTCAATTCCCCTCAGCAAAATGTAACTCGTAATATAAACCAAAGTTGTTATTATTTGAAAGGGGAAATATATAGTACAGTGGTCCCCCGGGTTTCTGCATCCAAATCGAACATTTATGTAAGGGGTTTTTGTAAGGGGGCGTTTTTTTAAGGGTCTGAAATAGACTAACGTATGACATTTTTCTTTTAAGGAAAATTCGTTCGGTAAAAAGGGATTTACAGCATTCTAACGAAAAATATATATATATATATATATATATATATATATATATATATTAAGCAGACATTCATAAATTGGGGTTCGTTCCCCTAAACTTTCTACCAATAATTACCACCCTTAGAACTAAAAAAAAAAAAAGGGAAAAAAAAAGACGTTCCTTAGGCCCCCGGGCCAAAAAAAAAACTCAGATATTTAAAAGAAGAGTACAAAACCCTTTATGAGTTCCGAGAGTTTTTACTCCCGGACTGCCAGGGGGGCTTTTGTGCTTCCCTGATCAACCAGGCTGTTGCTGCTGGTGGCCCTCACCCCCCCTATCCATCATAGTCTGTTGATCTGACACCCCTGAAGATACTTGTCCAGTTTTCTAAGACTTCCAAAAACCAAGCTTTTCTGATATCTTTTGGGAAAAAGTTGATTACTCTGGGACCATGGGTTGACACCGGTTCCTTTTTTCTTCCTGCCCCCCAATGGGTTTATCTTGCTCTTCGTCCCATACCTCTTGCTTCAAAGTTATGGCAGGAGCAGATTTGGGTCAAGGCTCTAAATCCTTCCATATATATTATCAATCCTCTCCCCCCCCCCAGTGAGTACATTTTAAGTCTTTAAGGCGGCCAGTAATTTAAATGCTTTATTTGTTCTAGGAGTCTAAAGATCTTTGTATTTGTTCCAGTCTATATTTCTCCTCCTTTTGAACGGCCCGTCACCTGGCTGATTTTTTTTATGTCTGTTGAGGATGAAACAGCAGGTTGTACTAAAAGGGGTTCATTAATGCACATTTTTATTTTAATTCAAGTAGTGTTGGACGCTTAAATGCTAAAAGAAGATTGAAACACTTATGAAATATGGGGAACTTTTTTAAATCGTTTCCACACAGGGGTTTTATATAATAAAAAACAGAAAGGGGGAAGGGGGAGGGTATTTGGGGAAACAGTCCCCCGCCGGGAAAAAAACGTTTCAAAAAGATTGCAATATTTGCATAAGTGTCTAAATTTTAATTTGTGGGGTTTTAAACCCCCTTTATCACACATGTTGAAAAAAGTTGAGAGGATGACTGTGACTCTACGGGTTTTTAGTTTGTGGTTTTGTTTTGTAATGTTGATGCAATTATCGTTTTTTTTCCAGTTTTCTTTTGTTTAAAACTGGTTTGTTTTACTCGGTTCTTATACAGCAGATGATAAGACCCGGGGGCCGCCCCAGCAATGCTTCCAGATGAATCACGGACGCTTTCAGTAAACAAGTCTGAAACTTTACCAAAAAGCAGTAACTCGTTCATCTTTTTGTCTCAACACTGATTGTTCAGTCTGGTCTTATCCTCATCCCTCCTTCAGCGGGGTTTTTTTAATTTAACTTTTTCGCAAATGGTTCCCCATCATTTTCCCGAGTTACTGATGTCATCCGCTGCATATCTTCAGATCCCCTTTGGTGTTCCCCCCAACTGGGCCTAAAATGTATATAAATGTATATTTCAATTTTCAAAAATTTTATATTGCTAATATTCTCATTATAGCTAAATCGTTAATATTTTTTTTATATTTTATTAGACTATTATTTTAACTTAGCATTTACATTAGGTAGGATATTTTTTTTTTTGTTGTGCTGAGAGTGTGTGGTCCCGGCCCCTTTGTTGGGTGAAACCACTGTTAGGCTGGGGGCGTCTTTTTGGGGGGGAAGTCAGTCTCTGGACACACCTGAGCTGGGTGGTGGTTCCTCTATCACCCTCTTCCGTCCCTCGTCAGTCAACTCCTCACTCTTGTTTTTTGACATTAGACTCTTTTGGGGAAGGTATGTATTTGTTGTGGGAAAATCATACTTCCCAGAACTCTTGTAACTCTTTCCCCTGGAAATTTTAGACTAGACAGTGATTATTCTTTTTTTCGGGGTTGTGTGTTTTGGCCTTTTTTAAAACTAGGTCTCAAAGCTCGGGGCCTCAGGACCTTTTTGATAAGGCACTGTGCCCGCCACTTTGGGGGAGTTTCTGAACCAGTTTCAGTATTTAAGGAGTTTTGGGATTTTTTTGGAGGACTCGATGGTCCCCAGGGTGTTTTCTACCCCTTGTTCCTGATGCTGTTTTTTTTTTTGCCTGTTATATTTTTTTCGGGAGGGTCATTTTACTAGACAATCAAGCTGTTCGGTTTAATTTTTTGTTAGTACGCTATTTTTATGAGAAGTTGTTCTGTCGTACTTTTGGTTAAAAGCTTTTTCCGGGAGACACTGTACACACATTTTATTATTATATATATATATTATTGTTATTACTGAAAAGACCTGATGGTACTTCGGTTTTATATATATATGTGCCTCAGCACGATTATTGTTTTAAAAGGGGCATGTGGAGCTATCCTCCTAAGTACCCCATTTGATATTTAAAAAAATATCTTTTTTTATTTGATTTACTTTCCCCCTAGATCTTCTCACTTTGTTAATAAATTTTTAAAAAAATTTATTTTGGGTTTGTCCCCCATCAGTTGGAACCCCCTTTAAACTATATAATATGTCGGATAACTGAACCCGGATCTGACTTTTGTTGAAAAAACCCAGTAACAGGCGGGGTGCTAAAAGGGGCCCCTTTTTAGTATTTACTGGGATATCTATTATTAATAAATCGTGTCTTTTTTTAACAAATGGGGCCTGTCGGATTTCCCAAAGGGGTTGGGGGAAAATTTCATTTGGGTTCCCCCTAACTATGGTCAAACACTTTAAAAAAAAAATTTTAACCCAAGACTGGGGGTTTTGGGCTTTTTACAACATCTTAGGGATGGAAATCCCGGGGCTCTTGACCCCGGGGATGGAAATCCCCCAGGGGGCTCGGGGGCCCAAGACAACCAACACTAGAAATTTTTAAAAATAAATTTTACATTAGGATTCTAGCTTCCCAAAAATCCTTCTTTTGTACTTATTTTTGTGATGTATGATGGTAAAAAAATTAATTGATTCTCTGATTTTTCCGGTTTTTCTTTAAAGCTTCAGACTTGTTGGCAGGTACCAAAACATCTGGGGGGACTAAAACCCCCTAGTTACACCAAAAAGAACCCGAGCATTAATTAAAGATATTTTTTTCTGATAATCAGAGTTTGCTTAGAATCAGGTCAGAGGTTTTTGTCACAATTGGAAAATATGTCCCCAATTGACTTTGGGGTGGGGGGGTTTTGGACCCCGGGGGATTTTGGGCCAGTTTTTTTCCCCCCTCCCCCCCGTCTCCTTTAGAATTAGTAAAGTGGTAGTTTGGGAATTTTAGCCCTTTACTAGTACTGTTTATGTTTTCACCTTTTTGACCAGACTAGGCCTATTGGCATTGCTGGACTAGGTCCCCCCCCTGGGTCCACCCGATAAACCTGTTCATTTCCTACCCCCCCTTTTTTTGATCCTTTTCCCCAAGATCAATTCAACAGGGGTGGAACGCCTTTGCGGGGAAACGGCAAAAAATTAAAAGGCAAATTGAAAAAAGGGAAAAATTCCCCAAGAGAAACTGTTCGTTTAGGAACAGAAGTATTAGATCTGATCAGCCTAGTAGTACTATAGGGATACATTTAACGTGCAAAAGCTGCCACAAGGGCCCCCCAAGTTTTTTAGACAGACCGGGGAACATATTTTGATGTTTGAGAAAAAAAGCACGTGCCATAATTTGGGGCCACGTAAGCATTGGGCTACATTGTTACACATTTTTGACTGGCGGAGAAAAAACATTTATTTTTTTGCTGTTTTTGCCAAATACTTGGGGCATGACACAGAAAAGAAACCATTGGGGGAAAATTAAAATTTGTTCCCGGGGTTCCCAAGGGGCATTTCGACTTAAACGAGACAGGGTCAAACTTTTTGGGTTTCCCGTGAAAAAGTTTTGCATTTGAGAGGTGGTTCGACCCCCCATTGCCAGACATACAGTCTCGTTCATTTTAATACTTCAGGGGGAGTTCAAACAACTGTATGTCTGGGGGATGTGGGGAAAATATCTGACCCCCCCCTGCCACAGATTTTTAGACTGCAGCATTGGCAACAAAAAAGGAAATTTTTTTCACACAATTGTACTTACTAAAATTGGGAAAAGGAACCCCAAAAATCCCCTGGGAAATTTGGGAAAAAACTTTTTCGCTGAAAAACCCCCCTTTAAAATCACATTGTTTCTTTTTCCTTTCCCCGGGAAACCTGACATTCCTGAATCTGTCTCGTAGCTAGACAGAAGTCTAATACCAAAAAAAAAATTAAATGTAACTATTGTTTTGGGGAAAGGTCATATGGAAATATTGCTTTAAGTTAGAAAGAGATATGAAAAAAGGACTGCGGCTCCCCCCCCAATCAAGTTTTTCCCTTTCCCCGGGCAAAAAGGGACCATCCTAGTCATACTTCTGCCCCCAAGTTTCGAGAAATGTTCCTCAGAATAGATGACTAACATGGGGAAAAGATCTGATGAGAAGATTCAGAAAACCATGAGTCCTTACTTATCGAGAGGAAAAAAAAAGGGACTTGACGAATAAAAACTCACTGAGATAATTATTTCCCCGAGACACTGGTGGTTTTTTTTCCCCTTGTTAAAAGATGTATCCTTTTTAACTAATGATACCACCCCCAGATAGATGTATTGTTAGAAGCCTATGGAGGTGCTGTTATTAAAGTTCCTCTTCACAAAAATTAAAAATTTTATTCTGGTTATATGTCGTTGGGTTTTCCAGTGGTGAATTTCCTATCAGGTCAGGGGCCCCTTGTTGATAGGAAACGATATCCTTGGGCGGGTTTTTTGTAAGGAGCCACTTGTGATTGATAATAACCCCCGAGGAAAATTACGCAATTAAAGGGTTTAAGAGAGAAACCTATATTATTCCCCCCTTTTTCAATTACCCCCCATGTCAAAAATAAAACAAAAACCATCCTTTTTTCCCGCTGTTTTTGTTGATGATAATGTTTTGGGGGGTTAATATGTTTTCAGTGTTTTCTCGGCCAGGATCCCCGGGGGACTGAAAACCCCCACCTCATCAACCCAGTCAAGACAAAAATGATTTAAGATTTTAACTCCCCCGATTTTTAACAAGGATCAGTTTGTTGATCCCCTCTTTGGGGCGAGAGATATGGTTCTTTTGGGGAAACAGGATCTCGATAATTGTTATTATAGTAAAAAAGGGTATAATGGGGGAAAAAATACAAGTTTGTTGAAGCTGACAGGATTCCACCAAGGCCGGGCATCTTGTTGTTTTTCCCCTTATTTCGTGAGCAAGTCTTGATTTTGGCCCCAATAATTCCCCAGGAATTTTGGGTCAGGGGGAAACACTTGGAAACCTCAAAACATTTCATTTCCCCCGGGGAAGAGGGACACTGTTGTTTTTCATTTCGACGTTCCCCCTTGTCGGGTGACGGCAAAAACCGCTCCTTGCCCCACCTGCACCCCTACCACCAAAAAATGTGTACCACAAAAGCTCAAGGGAAACGCTAGCCCTCTACCTTCCGGCCCTTTATTTTTAGACCACAGGGGGAAGGAAAGCCAGTCTGCCTGAACTCCCCAAAGGGATAGGGGGGTTTAGAAAAAATTAGTGACGCTACAATCACTCGATAATTTTTTACAACTGATAAACTGTAATGTTAAGAACAGGGTTTTTTAGTACCCTGAAAATTTTTAGTGGGGGTTCCTAAGCGTTGTATCCGTAAAAACGTTGATGTCCCCGGGGGATCAAACCCCAAACAATCACCCAAAAAAATGGGCCCCAAAAACAAAAACATTGGGGAAAAGTTGACTTTTTTTTTTTTCATGGACTTATTGAACGAAGAAAGTCCCCGGGCCCCACCCCGGTTTATATTAGTGCCCAAGCCGACGGTGTTTCAGGATGTGTACTGGGTTATAGGAAAGTGAACTCCACCGCCCGATGGTTTTCCCCACTCATAGACGACCTGATTGATCCCCGTTTCAGGGGACAGTTTTTAGCCCGGTTTAGATTTTTACGGGATATTATCAAGTCCGTTATTTTAACGGCAAAAAATTTTTTTCCTTCACTTTTCCCCAAAGGGGTTTTTTTAACTATCTCGTCACCCCATTCCTTTTGTAATGCTTTTTCATTTAAACGTTTGAAAAAAAGGCCCCCGCCCAGGGGGGTGAACCCATCTTGACGTTTTTGGTTTTTGGGGCAAGGGGGAAAACACTTAAAAGTCTCGGGCCCCTTTTTTTGGGGAAAAGGGAAAATTTTAAAATTTTACTTTTCTTGGCTAATGTATTTTTGGGGCAACCCAAATTACCTATCTAGGGTTTTTTTTGGCCAAGGTAAAATTGCTCCTATTGATGCTAAAGTTAGTTATTGCTGCTTTTTCCGTACCACAGGATAAAGGGGGTGCAAGATTTTGGGTATGGCAGGTTTTATCGGGTTCTGCCCCAACTTTGCCGGGTCCCTCACTGGGCTCACTGGCCCCCGTTCATCTGGACCGATTTTCAGACTCTTTTTCAAGGTTAAAACCCCTTTTTCCTCTGCCCGTTTTTGAAAACCCCAATTTCCCCAACCCCCTTCTTTTTTTTAAAAGATGCGAGTGGTTTTAGGGTGCGGGGCTGCCCAAAAACCCAAAACTCTGACATTTGCATCCTATCTGTAAAAATTTTTTCCCCAAACTCCGAATGGGGAAAAATATGCCACTATTGAAAAAGGGCCCTTTGCCCCGGGGAAAAAGCCTAGAAATTTTGATGTTCTCCTTTTTTTAAATAAATGTTTTTTTGACCACAATCCTCTAAAAAACCGGGGAAAAAACGGGGTAATGGGGGGGGGGGTTTAAACCCCGCCTTACTCCATAAGTATTAAAAATTTTTGGGGTCGATGGGTTTTTCTGACGCTCTGTCCGCCCCAATTTTCATTCAAATTTAAATTAACGAAAAATTTTTCCCAATATACTTTTTTTATTTTCTACTTTGATTATTTTAAAAAAAGTAAAAAATTCAAAAATTTCCCAAAAATTTTAATTCATGTCTAATTTTTAATTTTTTCCATGTATCTACAGCAGTGTGATTTGTTTTGGGGTTTTTAAAAGGGGATATGGAGAGAAGTTTTAGTGTTTGTAGTGGTTGGGTGGAGATGTTTGTTCCGACCCCTTTTTCTCCCCCCTTTTATTTTCTCACCTTTTCTCTAAAATTTTCCCCCTGTTTTTTAAAAACCCTTTTTTCTTCACATTCCACTACCACTGTATTAGAGTGGAATGTGTCCCCCATCCCCAAGACTGTTTTTTTAAAAAATCGTCACCACTAGGGCCACCACTGTTGGCCTCAGATGTCTCTATGCTGTCCCTTCAGTGATGGACAAAACCCTTTGGATTTTTGCTGAAAACTTTTTGGTCTCCCCAGAGGGGTTTCCCTTTTGAATTGACATTTTGAAAAGTAATTTAAGTTTTAACTTTTTTTACACCTGAGGGGCTTGATATTTTTATATTTTTCTGAAACATGTGTTTGAGACATTTTTTCTCCTAGTCCACCTTTTTGTCGGGGGTAAAACCCCCAAAACCCCAAGGGATATAATTTTATATTTCAATTTTCTTTTAATTTTTTTATTTTTTTTAAAATTCTCGATTATAGCTAAATTTAATTTTTTTTCTTTATATTATTATTAGACTATTTTTTAAACCCTTTAGAAAGGTGGGGTTTTTATTTTTGTTGTGCCCCCAGGTGTAGTAACTGCCTTGGTTTTGGGAACGACTTTTTAGGTTTCCCGTTTGTTGGGGGGGGCCCCTTTAAAAACCCCCCGGGCGGGGTGGGGGTTTTCCCTTTTTCTCTCTCTGGCCGCTGCCCTCGGGATCAACTCCTCACTCTTGTTTTTCCACATTAAAATCTGGGGGGGAGAGTATGTTTTTTTGGTGGGGAATTTTTCTTCTCAGAACTCTGAAACCTGTTCACAGAGAAGACTAGACAGTGAATTTTGACTTTTTTTTGGGTTGTGTGCCCTTTCCTTTTGATAACTCAGGTCTCCCCAATCGGGGCAGGACCTCTTGATAAGGCATCTGTACCGCCACAGTTTGGGAAAATTTTTTTTGCTGAACCTAGTTTCAGTAGTAAAGGGGGGTTTTGGGGGTGTTTTGGAGGATCTTTTGATGGTCCCAGTTTTGGGGCGTTTTTTTCTCCTTGTTCCGTGCTGTTTGCTGTTGCCTGGGTTTGGGTGTTCTTTTGACGGGGGTTTTTTTTTCTTTAAAAAACGCTTTTTTTGGTTGTCAATTTGTTAACAGCTAGCTTATGAGGGGAATTGTTCTTTCGTACACTGGTTGAGTCGGTCATAAAATTTCTTTTGGGGCCCTTTGAACACATTTATTATTTATATATATATATTATTGTTATTACTGATATAAATTTTGGTACTTCTGAGTCATTTATATATATATGTCCCCCCGCACAGACTTATTGTATATGAGAGCAGTGTAGGAGCCATCCTTGGGTCCTATTTGATATTTAATTAATTTTTTTTTTATTTGATTTTTTTTGCTACCCTTTTATCTTCCTTTGTTAATAAATCTTTTAAATCATTTACTTTGGTTTTTACCCTAATTGGGGAACCTTTTTAACTTTAATATTGGATAACTGAACCAGGATACTGACTTTGTTGGGCCCAGTAACAGGCTGGGGGCTTAAAAGGGGGTTTTCCCTTTTTAGTGTTCACTGGGTATCTATTATTAATAGAACGGGCATTTTTTTAAAACCCCGGGAATTTCCCCTTCCATAGAACAAAAGTCCCCAACTAGACTTTTAATTTTTGGAAACCCCAAAAAATCATTCACCAAAAAAGGTGTTTTTTTTTTCCCCTAAAGTGTTTTTCATTTTAAATTTTCCATAACTTTGGCATCATTTGTCCGGGGGTCAATTGTTTTCCCCAAGTTTACGCACCACACCCCATGCGTAGTGCCACTTAAAAGTTTTTTATAACTCCTGGATCCAATTTTTTAAATCATTGAACAAAAGATTCTGAGGTTTTGGTGCCAAAATTTAGAGAACGTGGGGGGGAAAAAAAAAGATAAAATATGACTGGAAATGAGATCAGATCTTGAGACTAACACCAATGTTTTGAGACCTGACGGGGTATTCCCCCGGAAAGGGAAAATGTTACAGGGAAAAGTAAAAATAAGGGGGGAAAAAAAAAGGGGAAAAAGCCAAGGGGGAGTAAAAAAACCAGTGAATGTAGTGAGGGAAGTTCCCCCCCCGGAACACTATGATTTTCCCCCACCGTGTGGTATGTCTCGGGGGAACACCAATTTCCCCAAAAAAAAATTCCCCCCAAACCCCCCCTTCCCCCCATCTCAAATGAAATTTTTTCCAAACCAACCATTCTCTACCTCCAGTCTCAACACCACCCCCTTCCATTTGTAATCCCAACGGGGAAACCAATCGACATTTTAACTTCTGGAAAAAACACACCGCAACACATATCCTCGAAATTTTTTTAAATTTTGCATAGCTGAAAAAAAGATGAAATTATTCATGACCTTTCTTTTAAAAAAATTCATGACACCTCCTGCCCCCCAGTCTCCACCTTTTTCAAGACAAGCCCTTCCCCACCCACCCACCCACCCCCCCCTCAACCACCCCCCTTTACATTCTATCCCCCCATCTTTTTAAAAAAAAAAAAAAATTTTTGAATTTTGAAAGTAGGGGGGGAAGAAAATTTTTAAAAAGCATTCACAAAATCATTTATTTTTATAAACAGAGTTAATGAAAAACACTCCAGGATTACTTTTTATGTGTTTTGCAGAAAAATTTGGGTTTATATTGTATGGATGGTTAAAATGAGGGGGGGTTGTGTGTGTGTGTGTGTGTGTGTGGGGTTTAAAAAGAGATGTGAAAAAATTTTCCGGGTTTTTCCCCCCAAAAAGGAAAGTAGACAATCCCAAAAAGGGGGGAAGGGGCAGTGTAAAAAAAAAAATAAATTCAAATACAAGCAAGAAAGTTAAGAGGTTTTCCCCAAATAATTCGGAAATAAAAAAAAGGGGGGGGCCCCGATGGGATATCTCTTAGGCGTTTTCATTTTAAATGTTTTATTGGCTCTATGCCAGGGATTACCTAACTTTTCTTACGATCACGGACCCCCAAGGATTTTCAGTATGCCCCCAAAACCCCTTTAAAACCCACTGTAAAAAAACATCACCATCACCAGCCCCCTTGGTACCAGCGGACTTCAGAAGATGTCAACAGCTTTTTTTTCTTTATATATGGATCAACAAAGCCACAAACGACACAGACTTGAAATTTCGTAAAAAAACAGATACCATAAAATATACAGCCCCCTTCCCCCTAAAAAACTAGTCAACATAACTTATTAATTGCCTGAAGCCTGTAATCCTTAAAATTTTGGGGGAAACATACAAATAATTTACACCCCAAATATTCTGTGGGTTTATCCCATATCTGGGGCTGGGAAAAAGGGGGGTATAACTAAAAAAAAATAGGGAAAAATCAAAATTATTCAATGGGGTAAAATGCCTGGGGGTTTTATCCCCTTTCAAAATTTAAAAAAACCCCGCAGACTTTAACAGTTTTTAAAACATAATTTAAAAAAATTCTCTATTTCCCCCATCAGCCCCCCGCTCCCCGGGGCTGCATGTGGGGGGGACCAACCCCCTTTAATTGACCCCTTTACCCCAACCAAAAAGGGCCCCCGGTTTGGGGGCCCCCGCCTATAGAAAATTATGCCCCCTTTAAAAATATGCAAATAAATTATTCAAAATGTTGTAAGTACAAAAAGTTTATAAAAAAGATAAATGAATTATGGTGAAACGAAAAACCCTTTTAAGCCCGTTTGGGGAGGAAGATTAGAACATTAAGATAAAATTACTGACAAGTTGATTAATAAGAAAATGAAAAAAACCCGCATTTTTGATGCCCGGGGGTTGACATGGGAAAAAATCAAAAAGGGGTAAAAGAAAACCCAATAATAAGGAAAGAAAAGGTAAAATTTTTTTTTGGGGGAAAAAAAAAAAAGGGGAAAAGGTAAGGAAAAAAGGGGAGATATGGGCAAGTGATAAAAAATTTCGTATAAAAAATAAAAAAAAAAAACAGTAATGGTTAGAACATTTTTCACCAGAAATGTAATGGTGACTAAAATACCCATAAAAAAATAATGTTTAAAAAAAACCCAAATTTTTAAAAATTTTTAAAACAAAGGAACGGTTTTCGGGGAAAAAAAAGTAAATCTTTTTCTGAATTCCCCAAAGAGATGATAAAGATTATTATATATTTTACATTATTTTGTAATATATTAAAATTTCATTAAAAATACAGTGGTGGCGGGTTTTGGGGAATAAACCGGGGTGCCCCCAAAACCCCAAAGTATATATGGGGAAAAAAAAACAGACAGGGGCGGGGGAAAAGAGGGAAAATGGTGGAGGAGAAAGTGGGGAAATGTAATGGTAAAAATGGGGGAAAAAGCCCTCGAAAACCCCCTTTCTATGTGGGGTTATTTGTGTTTTGCCCGGGGGTGATAAACAACCAAAAAATGGTCAGCCGAAGAAGGCAGTTTCCCAAACCACCGGAGGGGACTGCTGCAGTCGTTCTGAGAAAAAAAAACAGTCACCGGCCCCTTTGGGGGGAACAAGAGTGTCTGTGTTGGAATTTTTTCGGTCGCCCCCCGGCTCCCCCCCCCAACCCCAATCCCTTCCCGGTTTTTAGGGGCAAATTGAAATTGCTTTACGACAAAAACCCCAAAAACCGAGATCATTTTTTACATCCTCCCATTCCCCCTCCATTTACCCCCCTTTTTCCCCCCCCGTCCACTTTTTATTCTCCCCTCCCCCCCCGTCTTCCACCCCTTGGCTTCCCTTCCCCCAAAAAAAGGGTAATTTGATTTTCATTCCATGTTATTAAATTCCCCAGTTTTTTTTTTAGCTGAACTTTTTTAAAAATTTGGGGGATAATTGTTTGTTTTTTTTAAATTTTTAACAAAATTGGGGAAAAAATTTGGGTTTTTAAAATGATGAATTTTTGATGATTTTTTAAATCATGCAAGAGAAAAATATCCCCAACTTCCCCTTTTGGTAATTTCAAAAAATTTTGTATTAATACTTGGGGGAAAAAAGAGAGAGATTGCTGAACACACACCCCTATAAATGATGAACCATTGAAAAAAAAATTTTAAACACTGCAAGATTTACCGCTTTTAAATATATATTACAACCTCAGGTTCAATGGCCTGTTAACCTGAGGTAAAGGAGCCCCTTGGGGGAAAAAAAAACAG
>WNWK01019145.1:0-38415 GCA_009830355.1 Cherax destructor
GCTTAGCTACCCCGTTCTTCCTTGCTGCGGGAGAGCAAAAGAGGACACCCCTTTTCAGATTGAAAGAGCACAAAGCCCGCTTACTGGAAGTCAGGTCCACCACTGAGTTAAGTGGTCCACCTGACAACAAAATTTTTAAAAAACATATGCTTTTAAAATTTTTAAAATTTTAAAAAATAGTAAAACATCCAAAAAACAATCATTTCTGTGCCGGTCAGACGTCCCCAAATGGTGCCACCAGGCACCCCCAAACCCCTTTCATGACACGTTTTTAACCTTTTCCCAAAAACCCCCCGTCTCTGTGTTATGAAAAAACCCCCTTTGCTTTGCCCCCGACACCTTTGTGCCAAATGGCACCCCCCCGGTCACGAACTCGCCGGGGGAACCTTTCCCCGGTCATCGTCACAAACACAAAAACACTTGTGCGGCCCCGTTTCATAACCCCGATGAGTCCTGACACCAAAACAGTGTACACAAAACCTCCAAGCAGGGGGGGAAGAGGACTTTTCCCCAAGGGGGGGAGGGGGAATTCTCCAAGGGGGAGATCAGGACATTTCCAAGTCAGGGGAGTCTAGGACATTCCCAAGGAGGGGGGGCAGGACATTCTCCAAGTAGGGGGAGGTCAGGACATTCTCCAAGGGGGGGAGTCTAGGACATTCTAAGTCAGGGGGAGTCGGGCATTCTCCGGCAGGGGGAGTCTAGGACATTCTCCAAGGCGGGGGAGGTCTAGGACATTTCCAAGCAGGGGAGTCTGGCATTCTCCAAGTGCAGGGGGAGTTAGGCATTCTCCAAGGGGGAGAGTCAGGACATTCTCCAACAGGGGAGTCTAGGCCTCCAAGGCGGGGGAGGAGGACATTTCCAAAGGGAGGTCTGGGCATTCCCCAACAGGGGGGGTCGGAATTCCCAAGGGCAGGGGGGAGTCTGGGCATTCTCCAAGTGCAGGGGGATTTGGTACTTTTCCCCAAAGGGGGGAGAGTCTGGGACATTCCCCAAGGGGGAGGTCTGGGGACATTCTCCAATGCAAGTCAGGACATTCTCCAACAGGGGGAGTCTAGGACATTCCCCAAAGGGCGGGGGGAAGTCTGGGACATTTCCAAGTGCGGGGGAGGTCTAGGCATTCTCCAAGTGCAGGGGGGAGTCTAGGACATTCTCCAAGTGCGGGGGGCAGGACATTTCCAAGTGAGGGGGAGTCTAGGTACCCCCAAGTGCAGGGAAGTCTGGGACATTCTCCAAGTGCAGGGGGAGTCGGGACATTCCCAAGGCAGGGGGAGTCTGGTAATTCTCCAAGGGGGAAGTCTAGGACATTTCCAAGTGCAGGGGGACTAGGTACATTCTCCAAGTGCAGGGGGGGTCTAAATTCTCCAAGGGGGGGATTAGGACATTCCCCAAGTGCAGGGAGTCAGGTACATTCTCCGGCGGGGGAGAGTCTAGGACATTCTCCAAGTGCGGGGGAGAGTCTAGGCATTCCCAAGTGCAGGGGGAGTCAGGACATTTCCAAGTGCGGGGGAGAGTCTAGGACATTTCCAAGTGCGGGGGAGTCTAGGCATTCCCCAAGTGCAGGGGGAGTCTAGGAATTTCCAATGCAGGGGAGTCTAGGCATTTCCAAGTGCAGGGGAGCAGGACATTTCCAATGCAGGGGGAGTCTAGGACATTCCCCAAAGTGCAGGGAGAGTTAGGACATTCTCCAAGTGCAGGGGGGAGTCTAGGACATTCTCCAAGGGGGGGAGAGTCTAGGTACATTTCCAAGTGCAGGGAGAGTCTAGGACATTCCCCAAGGGGGGGAGTCTAGGACATTCTCCAATGCAGGGGAGATTTAGGTAATTCTCCAAGTGCAGGGGGGGTCTAGGCATTCTCCAAGGAGGGGAGAGTCGGACTTTCTCCAAGTAGGAATTCAAATCCAATAGGAAAGAGCGGCACTCCCTTCCCCTTTTTGTTACATTTTTAAATTTTTTATTTTTTGAAACTCCAATAACATTGTACATTGTAACATGCATTGAAATAAAAATTATTATTATTATTATTATTATTTTGAGAGTCTGGTGTCACGTCGGTCTACCGGGGCCCCATCAAACATCACATTTGATGACGTCACAGGCCGGCAGGTAAACTACCAACACCCCCAACAACATATCTAACGAAACACGTCCCATGACACACCGTCCCCCCCCGGTGCATGCCCCCTATAAGAACCCCCATGACCCTTCCCCAGACCGCCGGGGGGGAACCCCACATGTAACTGAACAGACCCCCCACACACCGTTAATACACACCACCACACCTCTGTTCACACCCTATCCCCCCACACTTCCCCCCCCTTTCCCAGTTCCCCCCAACAATCCCCACACTACACCCCAAGCATACATAGGGTATACACTCTCTACCCCCCACCCCCTTCCCCTTCCCACCACATCCAACCCCCCCAACCCCCCCTTCCCCGGGCCCCAAACCCTCATAAATCGAATATCCTACAGTCCTTAACCCTTCCCCTTCCACCACGACCTATATCCTCATGAACATCGCAGCCAGCCCTCCCCCCCCCTCCCTCATATAACACCCCACATACATGCTTTTAACCGAAAAAGAAATAAGCCCCAGCCCCCTGGCGGGGGGGGGTGTGGGCCTGCCCCATATAAATCGATTATTCTTCCCGGAACCTCGCACATCCCCCCCAAGGGATATATGCCCCCAAAATGCCACAATTTACTATAGATCAATACATTAACCACTATCCCCTTTTGATGAAAGTTAAATTCCCCTTCATACTCGACAATCATTTAACACCCCATCCATCACCCTTTCGACCACCACCCCCCTCCTCACACACCCGCATGTTCCACACCGCAAATTTTTAACCTATCCACAAGTTTCCCCACTGCCACAACTCCCCCCCCACCCTCCCCCCACCTCCATGTACAACGATTTCTCTTCATTTATTTTCATACCTGTTGCTTCTCCAAAACCCCCCCACCCCCCCACATCCTCAACCCCCCTATCCCTAACAAAACCGGGTATCATCCACACCCCCACTCCCTTCCGTATCGACGCACTTTCCTCAAGACATCTCCTTTTTTTCCCTATGGAGGGGCCCCTAAAAAAGGCAAACAACAACGTAAAAAAGGCCCCCGTCTAAACCCCCTCCATTTAAATTTCCCCTAAAAATATTCCTGGCACGCACATGCCCCCCCTCATATAACGACGTCCCATCCCACCTCTTCAGCCCCGGCCCCTGCCATTCATGAATCTCCACAACCCCTCACGGTGAACACTATCATAGGGCCCTCCAATAAAATCTAAAACCCCAGCCTCCTCTTCCACCCATTCCAGTCGATGAAATCCCTGATATGCCCATGTCCCTCATACATTGATCTGCCCAGAACCCATACTCCCCCTCATCTATCACCCTACCACATTTCAGACGATTCCCCAATTTTTCCGAGATCTTAAAACCCCAAACATTAGGGTAAGACTCTATAATCGTAATGTACACACATGTGCCCGCTTGGCACCAGCACCACTACACCTGTCTTGTATGTCCCCTAATAATCTTCTATGCTTCATTTCTTTAAAAAAAAACTCCAAAAACCCTTCAACACCCCCAAAATTTTCCACAAAAACTCACAAGGTAAACCATCTAAACCTGGGACTTGCCTTGCCATGCCCATTACCCCCCTCCATATTCCTCCTCTGTTATCGCCTTCCCAACCCCCCTATCATATCGCCAACCCCACCGACCCCTATCACATGTAACGCCCCCGAAAAATCCCCCCCATCGACTCCCAAAACGACAATATATCCACTCATCCCCTCCCTCCCCGCAACATCTGACCCCCTGTAACCGAGGTCCTTCCCCCCACAACTTTTTTGTGCTCTAGCCTCTCTCTTCCGCTGTCCGGGAAAACAGGCAAAGGGTATCCCCCCACATCCCCCTCCCCAATCCCCAGCCACCCCCTCCTAAAAAGATTTTTATGCCCTTTTATTCCCCTTCAAACCCTAATTATTTGATGATGGTCTCCCTAACCCCCCATGACAACCCTTTTAAACCCCCCTTTCCCAAAAACCTTGCAACCCATACGATAACCGCCTTTCCCCCCCACCCCAACAAAAACCCCCAGCTATTAGCCACGTATCCCCCAAGAAATCACATCCCCCGCTTCCCAATCCCCACAAATTTTCCCACAACTCTGAAAAAAACCTTCCCTTTCAGAAAAAAACCAAAATTTAACTTCCAATCCCCCCCTATCTTCTAGGTAACCCACCCCCCGCCAAATTACAATCCCCACGATGAGCAGAATCCATGCCAAATTTCAAATTTTGCCCCCACCGGTTCGCCTTTTCGATCTAACCCCATATCCTTTCCTCACAAAAGTATATTCACCTCCAACCCCCCCCCTTTCATCTCGCAACCCCACTCCATAGAGCAGGTCCCCAATGACCCTACAACATGCCCCGCTCCCGTGGCTCCACATCTCTCCGATAGTCACACAATTCCAGTCCCCACCCCAAAAAGACACTACCCCAACCGCAGGTGATACTAGCTCATCCTCACAAACCTACTTTTAACTCCCCCCCCACCCTCTGCCCCAAAAAACTCATAAAACCTAAAGTTCCCTACCCCATAAGCCCTCAACTCAACAACCCCACCATCCCCCCCACTTCCCAATGGCTTTTCAACAAACGGGCTGGGGTTTCCCAACAAAACAGGCCCCCTTTCAACCTACATGTATACCCAACAAAAAGGGCATCCCCCTATGACCAACTCACCACCCATCTTATAATTGTGCTCCTGCATGCAAGCCACATCCACCTGATAGCCCCAAAACCCCTAACCAATCTCTTCCGCACATTACACAAACACTTAACATTGACCGTTAGACACCGGAATAAGACAAAGGTGGCTTTCCTGGATACTCTGCCCCCTTTTGACACATTTTTGAATCTCTCACTTGGAATGCCCCCGGCATCCTCACAGGCCTTTGTCCTTTAGGCCCCCACCACCCTCATTTACCACAGCTGCCCACAGCTTTTTGCCAGGCCTTTGCGCTGGTGTTAGCACATCCTCTGGATCCAACATTACAGCTGCTCGTTTCTGCGACCCTAGGTCCACCTGCATGTCAGCCACATGCCCCTCCTCCGCATGAACATCCACTTCCACAACTCCTGTCTGTATGAACTCTCTGCCCATGGCCCCACCACTCGCCTGAACACACTCCACAGCTGCAGTCTCTTGACTCAGACCCAAGGCCCTGTCCATCCCCCTCCTACATCATACTGATGATGTCCTCACCAAGGATCGTGTGGATTCCCCACCGTCTCCCTCCACCCCCTCAGCAACGTCGCCACCCACAGCGGACCGCCCACTCATGGCGAATTGTCAGGAAGGGTGACACAGGCCGACACTTGCAAGTCGTCCTGCCCTCCCACCCCTCCTCGCTCAGCTCCCCTATTCGCCTCCTCAGGACTACAGTCATCCTTTTGCATAGTCCACTGCTGCCTGCTATGCTGGTAAGGAGCACCTCTGGCCTCCTGCCTCCTGTCACACAGGGCCTCCATGTGTCCATATCCCCACATAGGCGACACGTCCATTGTTGGCCCACATATGTCACAAAAACTTGTGTGCGAAATTCCTCTAATATTACATAAGATGGGATGGGGTACTTAAGAGACATCTTCAAAACATAAGACCCATCCGGCAGCCCCTCATACGGGTCCCCGGCCCAACATCCTTGCGTCGTCGCATGAATGGTCCCGTATTTATCAAACACTGAGTTCATGTCCATTGAATCCGCCTCAAAAGGCACATTGCGAACTTTTATCCATGTGTACCTTCTTGAGACATCACAAAGTTGCACAGTAACACCAGGGTTTATGTACATGCTGCGTTCCTGGTACTTTTCCACGATCGTCGTAAACACTGGTAGCACCAAACTTCACAAAATTCGCTTAAGTCCATTCATGTCCACCCCAGACAACATGTCGTTCTCTATACCATAAGTTCTCCTTAATATGTCAGGCAGAAGCACGTCCATATTCTCTGCTGTCACTGCCCCATGGAGCAAGTCCACACAAACTGTGTTGATCCTCTTCCGACCACCCAGCCCATTTGCAAATCCAAGCTTTTACCAAACGCCACCAGGAGACAGCACACGTCCGCTCACCAGCAAGGCTGAGCAACGAAATGTTAAATTAACATTACATTTATTAATTTTAACTATAGAAAATTGTACTGAACTTAGAATTCAATATAATACATTATCATGTATTTTAAATCTCTGATTTTAGTCTACCAGAAATGCTCAGCATAACAACAGGCTTTTGTATGTGTGAACAAATATGAGTTTGATGTGTTCATTATAGCGCCCTGAGCGCACTGTTTCTCTCAACCAACGGTGATGTGTTCGTTATAGCGTCCTGAGCACACTGTTTCTCTCAACCAGCTTTGATATGTTCGTTATAGCGTCCTGAGCGCGCTGTTTCTCTCAACCAGCGGTGATGGAGGATCTCCAGAAGTCTGGTTGACAATTGAGTAAAACTAACCTGCTAATTATTTACTGTGACCAGCAGTTTTACAATTGCTGAGTCAGCACGGCAAAATAACAGGTAAAGAGGAAGCCCTTGAGAGAAATTAAACGGTCGTTAACTAAGGAACAATAAAACTGGCCAAGGAACCCCGTAAAAAAAAAAAAAAAAAAGACCCAGTACTTATTGAAGATTTAACATTTACGTCATTGAAGGACGGTGGGGAGAGAGGTGTACTCACCTAGTTGTACTCACCTAGTTGTGGTTGCAGGGGTCGAGTCAAAGCTCCTGGCCCCGCCTCTTCACTGGCCGCTACTGGGTCACTCTCCCTGCGCCATAAGCTTTATCATACCTCTGCTTAAAGCTATGTATAGAGCCTGCATCCACTACATCGCTTCCTAAACTATTCCACTTCCCGACAACTCTGTGACTGAAGAAATACTTCCTAACATCTCTGTGATTCATCTGAGTCTTCAACTTCCATCTGTGTCCCCTTGTTGTTGTGTCCCATCTCTGGAACATTCTGTCTCTGTCCACTTTGTCAATTCCTCTCAGTATCTTATATGTTGTTATCATGTCTCCCCTATCTCTCCTGTCCTCCAGTGTCGTCAGGTCGATTTCCTTAACCTCCCTCGTAGGACATACCCTTAGCTCCGGGACTAGTCTTGTTGCAAACCTTTGCACTTTCTCGAGCTTCTTCACATGCTTGGCTAGGTGTGGGTTCCAAACTGGTGCTGCATACTCCAATATGGGCCTAACGTACACAGTGTACAGGGTCCTGAACGATTCTTTATTAAGATGTCGGAATGCTGTTCTTAGGTTTGCTAGGCGCCCATATGCTGCAGCAGTTATTTGGTTGATGTGCGCCTCAGGAGATGTGTCTGGTGTTTTACTCACCCCAAGATCTTTTTTCCCTTGATTGAGGTTTGCAGTCTCTGGCCCCTAGGCTGTACTCCGTCTGCGGTCTTCTTGCCCTTCCCCAATCTTCATGACTTTGCACTTGGTGGGGTTGAACTCCAGGAGCCAGTTGCTGGACCAGGCTTGCAGGCTGTCCAGATCCTTTGTAGTTCTGCCTGGTCCTCGTCCGATTGAATTCTTCTCATCAACTTCACATCATCTGCAAACAGGGACACTTGGAGTCTATTCCTTCCGTCATGTCGTTCACAAATACCAGAAACAGCACTGGTCCCAGGACTGACCCCTGTGGAACCCGCTCGTCACCGGCCCCCACTCTGACACCTCGCCACGTACCATGACTCGCTGCTGTCTCCTGACAGGTATTCCCTGATCCAATGTAGTGCCTTCCCTGTTACCCTGCCTGGTCCTCCAGCTTCTGCACTAATCTCTTGTGTGGAACTGTGTCAAACGCCTTCTTACAATCCAAGAATATGCAATCTACCAACCCCTCTCTCTCTTGCCTTATCGCTGTCACCCTGTCGTAGAACTCCAGTAGGTTTGTGACACAGGATTTCCGTCCCTGAAACCGTGTTGGCCGTCGTTGATAAGCTCATTCCTTTCTAGGTGCTCAACCACCCTTCTCTGACTATCTTCTCCATGACCTTGCATACAATACATGTCAGTGACACTGGTCTGTAGTTTAGTGCTACGTTCCTGTCTCCTTTTTAAAAATTGGAACTACATTTGCTGTCTTCCAAACCTCAGGTAGTTGCCCTGTTTCGATAGATGTGTTGAAGATCGTTGTTAGGGGTCACATAGCTCCTCTGCCCTCTCTCAGGACCCATGGAGAGATGTTATCTGGCCCCATCGCCTTTGAAGTATCTAGCTCGCTTAGTAGCCTCTTCACTTCCTCCTCATTTGTGTGTATTGTGTCCAGCACTTGATGGTGTACCCTACCTCTCCTCCTTTCTGGAGGCCCTTCATCTCCTCTGTGAACACCTCTTTGAATCTCATGTTGAGCTCCTCACACACTTCCCGGTCATTTCAGGTGTGACAAGCCTACATCGCTTGTAGCGCTCCCTGGGAGCCTCAGACTATAAGAAATGATGAGGTGGATTGAGTAGCGATGACGATGATTCTAGTGGGTACATATAAATCTGTTGTGAAAATGCTGGCAGTCTCCAGCCGTCGTCCTTGGATGAAATAAGGAAATAACAGTTGTGTATCCAGCTCTCGCAAGATGACGTGTGGGGGAAGTAAGATTTCAAGAAGAGAAATGATGGGCCACAAGAGTTTGTTTGCTGAGTTGAAGGCTGCAACAATTGAAGGTGCTAACTTATGTCAGTAATAATTCTATAAGTCATGGAAGTAAACAAGATGAGAGATGCAGTGTACCTGAAGGATACCTCAAGGACGTTCCCGTGGGTCAGTTCCCTCGGTCCCAGACTAGACCTCCTGGTGGATCAAGGCCTGATAAAAAGGTTGTTACTGCAACTTACGATCCACAGTCCAGTCGGTCAGGCATTGATTTGAGAAACTTGCCCAGTTTCCACTTGAAGACTCTTAAAGTTTTATTTATTGGTAATTACCCTTATGCACGAAGGGAGGGCGTTGAAGAGTCAGGGATCTCTGACACTCAAGTTATCTCTTAGTGTACTTGTCGCTCCCATGCTTTTTAGTAGAGGTATTTTGCACCGTCTGCCAAGTCTCGTGTTGTCATACGGAGTGATTTCGGTGTCAAGTTTGGAACCAGTCCCTCTAGAATTTTTTTAGGTGTAAATAATATATTTTCTTGAAAAGTTTTCCAGTTCAGCAATCTGGCCTGCTTTGAAGGTGGTCGTCAATATACAACAGTATTCCAGCCTTAAGAGAACAAGTGACTCAGCATCTTTTGTCTTGAAAGTTCTAGTTATCCAACCTGTCATTTTTCTTTGCGATAACAATGACAACATTATAATCCTTGAATGTAAGATCTTCAGACATCATTACTTCCAAGTCTTCACATGGGACTTTCACTCTATTGAATTATTTGAGTTTGTCCTGTACTCCGTTACAATCTTCATTTCTTCCATAACAGAGCAATTAAAACTTGTCTTCATTAAACATCATATTGTTGTTTGGGGTCCACTGGAAGTCTTAGGTTATATCATACATTATTTTTTATGAACAAGACTCAAAATATGGTTAATTCAAGAATTTCGGATATAAAACCCCAACACCACAGGACTTTGAATAAGCAATAAATGACATGCCCATGCACTCTGCTTCAGGCCCAGGTTCCTGGAACTCCGTGTTCATCAAGAACTGCAAGAAACCCCTTTCACGTGCCTTAAATATTTTATGGAGAGGGATCATAGACACAGGGTCATCCCACAGTCACTAAAAACAACGACATAGCCCCACTCACAAAGGTGGCAGTAAAGAATTGCAAGGAATTACAGGCTGATAGTACTAACGTCCCACATCATAAAAATCTTTGAAAGGGTTCTAAGAAGAAAGATCACCAACTACTTGGATAACATCAGTTGCACATCCCAGGAAGCACGGGTTTAGAGCAGGTCGTTCCTAACTTTCACAACTACTGGATCACTATTATATGGTCTTGGATGCACTGGAAGACAAAATACAGATGTAGTATACACAGACTTTGAAAGCTTCGACAAGTGACCATTGTGTAATAGCACACAAATGCGTGATAATGGAATAACAGGAAAAGTTGGTAGATGGATCTATACTTCCTAACAAATAGAACACAAAGAATAATAGTAAACAGAGTAAAGTCAGTGGAGGCTACAGCAAAAGCTCTGTTTCACAATGTACAGTACTTCTATTCACAGCACCGTGTCCTCATTTGCTGATGATACAGAATGGCGTGACAGTGTCATCCATTGAGGACACTGCAATCTCAAGTGGACATTAACAGTCTTTAAATGGGCCTCAGAAACAATATGAAGTTCAGTAAAACAAATTTCAGTTACTCCGCTCTGGAAAACTCAAGGAAATAAAATGATTCGGTAAAAAACAAAATTCTAACCTCACAATAGAGCGGAAAACTAAGGTGACCTGGGAGTGATAATATCAGAGAATCTCATTTTCAAGATCACAACAATGTATCACCACATCTGCTAGATAAATGATAGGATGGATAATCGAGAACCTTCAAAACTAGGGATGCCAAACCAGTGATGACTCTCTTGAAGTCGTTTGTTCTCGTAGGCTGGAATATTGCCCCTTTCAAGGCAGGCAAATTGTTGTCCTGGAGAATATACAGAGAACTTTCACTGCTTGTATAGCAATAAAGCACCTAGATTTCTGGGAATGGTTGAAGTCCCTTGACCTGTACTTCTTGGCTGTGGTTTGTACGTCGGTTTGTGTGCTGCCAGTGGTAACAGTCTGGTTGATCAGGCCCGATCCACCACGAGGCTGGTCATGGACTGGGACGCAGGGCGTTGATCCCGGAACACCCTTCAGGTATACCCAGGTATATCCGCCTGAAGATTCGCTGTCTTCTACTGACGCCACTCTCAAAGATTCTGGTGTCATTAGTAAAGGATGTTACGGTGCCATGAGTTATGTTCTTGTTAGTGTTGAATATAAGAATGAAAAACAGTACCAAGCTTTGAGTAAGAGCTTCACACTGTGGCAGCCTGTGTTTACACTGTGGCAGCCTGTGTTTACACTGTGGCAGCCTGTGTTTACACTGGCAGCCTGTGTTTACACTGTGGCAGCCTGTGTTTACACTGTGGCAGCCTGTGTTTACACTGTGGCAGCCTGTGTTTACACTGGCAGCCTGTGTTTACACTGTGGCAGCCTGTGTTTACACTGTGGCAGCCTGTGTTTACACTGGCAGCCTGTGTTTACACTGTGGCAGCCAGTGCTTACTGCTGCTCTCGGGGTTTAATGTGCCACCAAGTTAAATATCCTTGCGCCTACTCTTCCAGTTATTTATTTTGCAAATATTTTGTTCATAATCACTCCATGGCCGTCGCATTTGTTGAACACTTTTGAATAATCAGTGTAAACTACATCAGCATTTAGCTTGTCTTCTAGAGCATCTAAGACCGTATCAGTGTGATGTAACAATTGTGAAAATCAGGAGCGACCTGCTCCTGCACATGCTGCCCTGGATTGTGCAACTGTTGGGATTCCAGGTGATTACCAATCCTACTTCGTAGGAACCATTCAAAGATGCTGATAACGTGTGAAGTTAAGGCTATTGGCTTATAGTTATTTGTAATCACTTTTCTGCCTCCTTTGTGAAGTGGGGCAATATCAGTGGTTTTCAGTGACTGTGGGATGACACCTGTCTTCAGATTACTTCTCCATAAAATATTAAAGGCTCGAGAGTCTTTGCCAGGAGCAGAATGCTTGGGCATGCTGTCGATGGTTTCTTCGAAGTCAACTGGGGAGAAGGATACATCGTAAATTGTGGAGATGTTAGCAGGGTTTTGAATCTTTTAAGGGTCTTTGATCTGTAGACTGATCAGAAGATCACTGAATTCAGAGTCGTATTGTGACTTCAGTATTTCACTCATTTACTTATTGTTTCAGCGAATGATCTGTTCTTTTTAATTAAAGACCCTATACTGGATAAGGCTTTTGACCTGGATTTTGCATAGGAAACAAAATATTTAGGATTTTTTCTAATTTCAATTATGGCTCTTTGCTGCCTCTGTCTCTCTTTGACTATATGATGTAATCAGTTTGTACTCGATGGTCTCTATTGCTCTAGCTATAGTTCCTCTTTGTGTTTCAGAGGTTCTGTTGCCTATGAGAATCTCTGTTATATGTCGCCTGTAGAGTGAATGCATCTCTCGCTCTCTCTCGAGTTCGCAACTTCTCCTTTGCCGTATAAGTGTCTGGAGTATACTTCGGGCACCAAAGAGCTCATTCTCCCGAGGAACTGGTTTAGATCATGGGTTATCCTGTCATCTTCCCAGCACATCTCTAAGGTTACGATTTATTTGATCCCAGATGATACTGTTCTTGTTAAAGATGAATCTGTTAAAATCGTCCTCATTATTGACCATGTTTCTCTGTCCCAGACTACTGTGCACGCAGGTCTGTATCTTGATTATGTTGTGGTCTGAGTTTGCAGTCTTCGACACTGTAATGTCCTGGACTAGTGTTCGTAAATATAAGGTCTAAGGTGTTTCCAAGGCTTGTCGGTGAAGCAGTCTGCATGCTTAAGGCGAATTTATTGCGGAGGAATAATAATTCTGTTTTGTGGGACTGTTTCTCCAAGCTAGTCTCTAGCAGAAGAGTATTTGAGGATGGGTTTAGTAAATTATCAAGATTATGTTCGATCTTCAGTTACTTGTCATTGAACTGCTGGGAGGTTGTATCCAGTGGTTTGTACGAAAACACAACTTCAACTACATTATTAGTGATGCTCAGAGCTCAGTGTATATGAGCGACTCCTTGACATAAAATCCAACTTTCCCTTGACCCTACACACAGTACAAGCTTCGATCAAAACACTCCCAGACACAAGCGCAGTGCCTGATAATGAATAATTTCATGTCCAGAAAGAACATTTGTCTAGTTTAGATAAGAATACGGGATAAATAAGGATTTACCTGCCAAAACCCCAGGAAAACTTAGAAATTAAAACAAAATCTGTCTTGCAACAATTAGTAGTCTATATAGTATTTTCATGGCATTCGGTAACTGAAGAGAAAGTCACCAAATTTAAAAGTATAGCAAGTTGGAATATGGAAATCATATGAAGCCAGCTTGGTAAGAGGACTGACAGGATGCCTGGTGAAAGTTATCCAATTCTTGTATACAGAAAAGTTGAGGCGTGTGAGACAGTCCGTCTAGGAGTGCCGTCTTACAAGTTGTCAGGAGGCAGTGACCAGATTCTTGTTATAAACATTAGTGAAATCGTCCAAATATATAAATGACCAGAACCCCTATGGTGGAGTTGAGGAAAGTCCATTAATGACTGTCAAAAGCACCGAAAAGTGTCGTGAGTAGACAGAAAAAGAGAGATAAACAAAGTTAAGTGACCTGACCATTTTGGGAGGGATTTAAAAGAACGTTTTGTGTGAGGCAGTGACGAGTACAAACACTAGCAACAAACAAGGTGCTGCTAAGCAGCTTTCACATGTTTGCACAACTGTGAACGCAGTCACAGGAAAGTATATTACCTGAGACAACAGTGTGATGTGAGGTCTGTATAGCAGGTCACAAGAACGCTCTTGGGACAGGATGTGATATTATTGGACGGTAACATAATAAATAATATTAAAAAAATCTCTAATAGGCTGCTAATAGAAAAAACTACACCAAGGAGTATTAAATCACTGACTTTCTTAGGTTGTCCTAGGTAATTTAGGTTTATGTTCAACTATGTATGATAATTGTACTTAAGTGTACCTGTTCTTAAATAAACTTATATGAAGAGTGAATAATGGGTCTGTGGGAGACACTTTGATATTACCAAGTTGAAGAATCAGATAACATCTGGAGATCGTATCAACCCCTCCCCTCCCGCCTCCCCCAACCAAACCCCTCCATGTAACTGTGGGAGGTACCATCACCTCCACGCCTCCATACACCAGAGGGTGGTACCCCCTCTCCCCCCTATCCCGACCATACAACTAAGAGTTAGCAGTATTATCAGCGTGTTATGCATAACAAGGGCGGCGTCACTCCCGCACTGCCCACACTTGCCCCTCCCCTCTCTCTCTCATCTAAGACTCGTCCTCGCCGGGTCACCATCTGGAAGAAACCTTTACACACACAACCCGCACATAGAAGAGAGGAGCTTACGACGACGTTTCGGTCCGACTTGGACCATTTACAAAGTCACACTAACACACAGGACAGGTAGAAGGGGTATTTATAGGCAGCAGACAGGGTCACGTACCGGCGAATACTTTAAGTTCAAGTAGTCGCCGTGTATACAACGAGGTGTGTGTTATCTCAGTATACACAGCGAGATGTGTATATCTTAGTATTCACAACGAGAGGTGTATATCTTAGTATACACAACGAGAGGTGTATATCTTAGTATACACAACGAGAGGTGTATATCTTAGTATACACAACGAGAAGTGTATATCTTAGTATACACAACGAGAAGTGTATATATTAGTATACACAACGAGAGGTGTATATCTTAGTATACACAACGAGAGGTGTATATCTTAGTATACACAACGAGAAGTGTATATCTTAGTATACACAACGAGAGGTGTATATCTTAGTATACACAACGAGAAGTGTATATCTTAGTATACACAACGAGAGGTGTATATCTTAGTATACACAACGAGAAGTGTATATCTTAGTATACACAACGAGAAGTGTATATCTTAGTATACACAACGAGAAGTGTATATCTTAGTATACACAACGAGAAGTGTATATCTTAGTATACACAACGAGAGGTGTATATCTTAGTATACACAACGAGAGGTGTATATCTTAGTATACACAACGAGAGGTGTATATCTTAGTATACACAACGAGAGGTGTATATCTTAGTATACACAACGAGAGGTGTATATCTTAGTATACACAACGAGAGGTGTATATCTCAGTATACACAGCGAGAGGTGTATATCTCAGTATACACAACGAGAGGTGTATATCTCAGTATACACAACGAGAGGTGTATATCTTAGTATACACAACGAGAGGTGTATATCTTAGTATACACAACGAGAGGTGTATATCTTAGTATACACAACGAGAAGTGTATATCTTAGTATACACAACGAGAGTGTATATCTTAGTATACACAACGAGAGTGTATATCTTAGTATACACAACGAGAGTGTATATCTTAGTATACACAACGAGAAGTGTATATCTTAGTATACACAACGAGAAGTGTATATCTTAGTATACACAACGTGAAGTGTATATCTTAGTATACACAACGAGAAGTGTATATCTTAGTATACACAACGAGAAGTGTATATCTTAGTATACACAACGAGAAGTGTATATCTTAGTATACACAACGAGAAGTGTATATCTTAGTATACACAACGAGAAGTGTATATCTTAGTATACACAACGAGAGTGTATATCTTAGTATACACAACGAGAGTGTATATCTTAGTATACACAACGAGAAGTGTATATCTTAGTATACACAACGAGAAGTGTATATCTTAGTATACACAACGAGAGGTGTATATCTTAGTATACACAACGAGAGGTGTATATCTTAGTATACACAACGAGAGGTGTATATCTTAGTATACACAACGAGAGGTGTATATCTTAGTATACACAACGAGAGGTGTATATCTTAGTATACACAAAGAAAGTTGTACATCTCATATATATACACTGAGCGGTGTGTATATCTCAGTGTATACACACCCAGAAGTTTGTACCTCTCAATACATAAACACGCTGAGTTTAGCGTAATAGTATTTTAGGGATTAAAGTATTGTTGATCAGACAATACAAGTTAATTACAACCTCACTCCCCCACTTACAGTAGATAACCTTCAAACTTATCAAATTTATGCTACTGTTGCTGTGTTTGATCGTGCGTAAATGAACGTTCCATCAATCAGAGGTTATACGAAGCTCTGTTTTGAAGACACATTGTATACGTACATACCTCCACTGCGTATATACGTACATACCTGTACCCTCCACTGCGTATATACGTACATACCTGTACCCTCCACTGCGTATATACGTACATACCTCCACTGCGTATATACGTACATACCTCCACTGCGTATATACGTACATACCTCCACTGCGTATATACGTACATACCTCCACTGCGTATATACGTACATACCTCCACTGCGTATATGTACATACCTGTACCCTCCACTGCGCATATATGTACATACCTCCACTGCGTACATACGTATGCACATAATTCCACTGCGTATATATGTACATAACTCCACTGCGTACATATGTATGTAAATACTTCCACTGCGTATATATGTACATACCTCCACTGCGTACATACGTATGCACATAATTTCACTGCGTATATATGTACATACCTCCACTGCGTACATACGTATGTAAATACTTCCACTGCGTATATATGTACATACCTCCACTGCGTACATACGTATGTACATACCTCCACTGCGTACATACGTATGTACATACTTCCACTGCGTATATATGTACATACCTCCACTGCGTACATACGTATGTACATACTTCTACTGCGTATATATGTAAATACCTCCACTGCATACATACGTATGTACATACCTCCACTGCGTACATACGTATGTACATACCTCCACTGCGTACATATTATTATAAGGAAGAAAATGAACACTAAAGCCGTATGAGTTATCTGGTACCCCACCATCATAGGTATATCCATCTACCAAGTGCGCCGCCATGTCATTGTAAAGTACCTGAAGTCTGCCCCTGGGTATGTACACCCAACCTTAAAACCATACATGTGGACGCTCAACCTTACAACCATACATATGGACTCTCAACCTTACAACCATACATATGGACACTCAACCTTACAACCATACATGTGAACACTCAACCTTACAACCATACATGTGGACGCTCAACCTTACAACCATACATATGGACTCTCAACCTTACAACCATACATGTGGACACTCAACCTTACAACCATACATATGGACTCTCAACCTTACAACCATACATGTGAACACTCAACCTTACAACAATACATGTGGACGCTCAACCTTACAACCATACATGTGGACTCTCAACCCTACAACCATACATATGGACTCTCAACCTTACAACCATACATATGGACTCTCAACCTTACAACCATACATGTGAACACTCAACCTTACAACCATACATGTGGACGCTCAACCTTACAACCATACATGTGGACACTCAACCTTACAACCATACATATGGACTCTCAACCTTACAACCATACATATGGACACTCAACCTTACAACCATACATGTGGACGCTCAACCTTACAACCATACATGTGGACACTCAACCTTACAACCATACATGTGGACGCTCAACCTTACAACCATACATGTGGACTCTCAATCTTACAACCATACATGTGGACACTCAACCTTACAACCATACATGTGGACGCTGAACCTTACAACCATACATGTGGACTCTCAACCTTACAACCATACATATGGACACTCAACCTTACAACCATAAGTGTGGACTCTCAACCTTACAACCATACATGTGGACACTCAACCTTACAACCATACATGTGGGCACTCAACCTTACAACCATACATGTGGACACTCAACCTTACAACCATACATGTGGGCACTCAACCTTACAACCATACATGTGGACGTTCAACCTTACAACCATACATGTGGACGCTCAACCTTACAACCATACATGTGGACGCTCAACCTTACAACCATACATGTGGACACTCAACCTTACAACCATACATGTGGACACTCAACCTTACAACCATACATGTGGACACTCAACCTTACAACCATACATGTGGACACTCAACCTTACAACCATACATGTGGGCACTCAACCTTACAACCATACATGTGGACACTCAACCTTACAACCATACATGTGGACGTTCAACCTTACAACCATACATGTGGACGCTCAACCTTACAACCATACATGTGGACGCTCAACCTTGCAACCATACATGTGGACGCTCAACCTTACAACCATACATGTGGACGCTCAACCTTACAACCATACATGTGGACGCTCAACCTTACAACCATACATGTGGACGCTCAACCTTACAACCATACATGTGGACGCTCAACCTTACAACCATACATGTGGACGCTCAACCTTACAACCATACATGTGGACGCTCAACCTTACAACCATACAACTACATGTGAACGCTCAACCTTACAACCATACATGTGGACGCTCAACCTTACAACCAGGGTAGAGGTTAACAATTATTATCAGGGAATATGATAGGATGGATAACTAGAACCTTCACAAGGAGAGATGACCAGCCCAGTGACGGTACTCAGCGGGTCCACGGTAATTTAACCTTAATCTCCTTGGCAGTAATTTCTACATATTTGTGTTTGGCCTCACATTCAGACCTCAAGCTGTGTATACATGACTGATCAAGCTGCTGTGTCTCACCTCTTCACCATCAGTCAAGAATACTGTAATAACTAGAATAGGGATTAAAAAAAAAGGTAATATATGAGTATATATACACTGACAATATGAGTATATATACACTAACAATGAGTATATATACACTGCCAATATGAGTATATATACACTGCCAATATGAGTATATATACACTGCCAATATGAGTATATATACACTGCCAATATGAGTATATATACACTGCCAATATGAGTATATATACACTGGCAATGTGAATGGAAATAAATGGTATAAAATACCGACACAATGGAAATATAAACACTTAAGCAGTATAATGTGAACCTTTATTGACAACGTTTCGCCCACACAGTGGGCTTTATCGAGTCACAAACAGATCTACCTGGATAAAAAGTACATGTGCATTTATAGGATTTAGTCAGGTGGAGAATGCTGGGTCAGGTGGAGAATGCTGGGTCAGGTGGAGAATGCTGGGTCAGGTGGAGAATGCTGGGTCAGGTGGAGAATGCTGAGTCAGGTGGAGAATGCTGCATGTGACAATCTTCAGAGTAGGGTGATAGAGTCTAGAACCTTGGGTAGCTTTAAAAAGAAATTGGATAAGTATATGAGTAGACCTACACGGCATGCCCAGGCATGCTAGGCATGCTAATGGCCATCTTTGTATTTATTGTCTTATAAATGTAAATCACACATTGTAATCCTTACAGAGAAATAAAATAATCTGAATCTGAAAGTTTCTTGGCAATAGGTTCAGCTATGTTATAGAAGCCGTTGTTCTGGTTGAAGTTGTTGGATATGTGATGATTCCAGGATTCTTCGGTATTGAGTGTTGTCTTCTCTGGCGATGAGTCTTGCGTTTCTGTAGTTGATTAAATGGTTGTGTGAATTTCGGTGTTGAACACAGGCATTCCTTGGGTCGTCAGATCTGCCTGCGTACTGGTGTTCTGAAATACGTGTTTGTAGGTCTCTGGATATTTCGCCGACATATAATTTGCTGCAGCTATTACAAGGGATTGTGTATACCCCTGCCGTGGATTGAAGCTTGTCCTGTCTGTTACTGGTAATGTCCTTGATGGTGGTGGATGTGGAGGTAGATATTTGGAATGAGGTATTGGAAAAGATGTTGGAAACGTGTACTGGATTGATGGCTCGACCTAGTTGAGCTTGTGCTGGAGAGCTTGAACGTTGAAGCGTCTGGGAGTTATGATAATGTCGTCAACATAACGGAGCCAGGTGACAGTAGAGGGAATAATAGTGGAAAAACGCTCGGCTTCTAGATGTTCCATATATAGGTTCGCCAGGACGGCACTAAGTGGCGAACCCATGGGTAGTCCAAAAGCCTGCTGAAAGAGGTGATTTTCGAAAGAGAAACACCACCCACTACCCATGGGATCGCCACTTCGTGCCGTCCTGGCGAACCTATACATGGAACATCTGGAAGACGAGCGATTTTCCACTATTATTCCCTCTTCTGTCACCTGGCTCCGTTATGTTGACGACATTCTCATCATAACTCCCAGACGCTTCAACGTTCAATCTCTCCAACACGAACTCAACCAGGTTGAGCCATCAATCCAGTTTACACTAGAAGAAGAAGTCGACAACACTCTTCCTTTCCTTGATGTTCTTCTCTGCAAAGCTGACCATGAACTTCGTTTTAAAGTCTATCGAAAATCTACCAATCAACACGATCTTCTCCACTTCTACTCTCACCACGACACCAAAACTAAACGTGGTGTAATTATAGGCTTTTTCCTGCGCGCACTCAGAATCTGCAGCAGTGAGTTCCTTGAAGAAGAATGCTCCCTTATTGAGCAAGTTTTTTTCTAAACTTCTGTTATGCCCAAGGTCATTAGAGATTAATTTATATAGAGTTTATATGGAATTGTCCACTTAATATTATACTCAGGGTTTCTTTAATAAAGCTAATTAAAGATTCCACTAGTTTATAATATTATCTGATTTATGAATTTGTAATTATTATACCCGGGTATAATGTATATATAGGGAGTAATGTGTTAGGTAGGTTTGTAACACCTGTCTAAGGTTTAACGAGGTATGCTCTTGTTGGGGTAGTTCAGACCTCTCTACCCTCTACCCTCTTGACCGAGTTGAGGTTATACCGGAGTGTTCTGTTGTGGACAGTTCTCCCTTACCTCTGACTCGGTGAAGATGGGCTCAGCTCTTCACCAATACTCTGTATTAAGCTCTCTTACGCTTTTGAGGAACTTTTGGCTAAGATTCCATTGGATTATCCGGGCAGGAATTCGCTGCGGAATTCAGTGTCATTTTAAGATAATCACTCAGTGTTATTCAAGAGAACTGTGCTTATAGAATATATATATATATATATATATATATATATATATATATATATATATATATACTTTAAGGTGTTGATGTGGGTGTCAATGGACACTGATTATAGTGTTATAAGTGCTCCTATATATTGGGGAAGTGTTCAATTAAGCGCTTTGGAATATACCTTAGTTTTGTGATGGACAAGGTCAGACTATATGTTGACTAAGTGATATTTAATAGATACTTTTTAATATCTAAGAAGAGTTTAAACTTTTAAATAAAACCAGTAAAGGCGTGTTGAATTCTCACTTGTACCTACTCTTATGAAATTCTAAGTTTTTTCACAGTGAAAATTTTTACGAAGGTAACAAGCCCCTAGACTGAGGTTCGAATCGTAACAACTTCACTATCCTCGTCACTTCATTAGGGACTGCAAACGACAGGCATTAAACATCTTCAACACACCCAGAGAAGACACTGCCGAGAAGAGATACATAGTCCTCCCCACCAACACCATTGCCAAACACGTTTCCAACATCTTTTCCAATACCTCATTCCGAGTATCCACCTCCACATCCACCACCATCAAGGACATTACCAGTAACAGACAGGACAAGCTTCAATCAACTGCAGGGGTATACACAATCCCTTGTAATGACTGCAGCAAATTATACGTCGGCGAAACATCCAGAGACCTCCAAACACGAATTTCAGAACACCAGTACGCAGGCAGATCTGACGACGCAAGAAATGCCTGTGTTCAATACCGAAATTCACACAACCATTTAATCAACTACAGAAACGCAAGACTCATCGCCAGAGAAGACAACACTCAATACCGAAGAATCCTGGAATCATCACTTATCTGTATATCCAACAACTTCAACCAGAACAACGGCTTCTACAACATAGCTGAACCTATTGCCAAGAAACTTCTTCATCGCTATCCCATTTAAGTACTTAAGAATGTAGGAATACTGCAGTAGGTCTACTCATATACTTATCCAATTTCTTTTTAAAGCTACCCAAGGTTCTAGACTCGATCACCCTACTCTGAAGATTGTCACATGCAGCATTCTCCACCTGACCCATCATCGAGCCAGGGATGCCATCATCGAGCCAGGGATGCCATCATCGAGCCAGGGATGCCATCATCGAGCCAGAAATGCCATCATCGAGCCAGGGATGCCATCATCGAGCCAGGAATGCCATCATCGAGCCAGGGATGCCATCATCGAGCCAGGAATGCCATCATCGAGCCAGGGATGCCATCATCGAGCCAGGGATGCCATCATCGAGCCAGGGATGCCATCATCGAGCCAGGAATGCCATCATTGAGCCAGGGATGCCATCATGGTGGATATAAGGATATCATCATGGAGTCAAGAATACCATGATGGTGGAGCCAGGGGTACCATGATGGTGGAGCCAGGGATGCCATCATGAAGCAAGGGATACCATCATCGTGGAGCCAGAGATAATATTAAGGAGTCAGGGATAACATCATGGAGCCAGGGATACAATCATGGAGCCAGGGATGATATGGTGTAGCCAGGGAAGCCATCAAGGAGCCAGGGATACCATCATGAGGGAGCCAGGGATGCCAACATGGAGCCAGGGATACCATTATGGAGCCAGAGAAATAATCATGGTTGAGCCAGCGATACCATCATTTAGCCAGCGATACCATCATGGAGCCAGGGATACCATCATGGAGCCAGGGATACCATCATGGAGCCAGGGATACCATCATGGAGCCAGGGATACCATCATTGAGCCAGGGATACCATCATGGAGCCAGGGATACCATCATGGAGCCAGGGATACCATCATGGAGCCAGGGATACCATCATAGAGCCAAAGATACCATCATTGAGCCAGGGATACCATCATGGAGCCAGGGATACCATCATGGAGCCAGGGATACCATCATGGAGCCAGGGATACTATCATAGAGCCAGGAATACCATCATAGAGCCAGAGATACCATCATGGAACCAGAGATACCATCATGGAGCCAGGGATACCATCATGGAGCCAGGGATACCATTATGGAGACAGAGAAATAATCATGGTTGAGCCAGCGATACCATCATGGAGCCAGGGATACCATCATAGAGCCAGGGATACCATCATAGATCCAGGGATACCATCATGGAGCCAGGAAAACCATCATGGAGCCAGGGATACCACCATGGAGCCAGGAATACCATCATGGAGCCAAGGAAACCATCATGGAGCCAGGGATACCATCATGGAGCCAGAGATACCATCATGGAGCCAGGGATACCATCATGGAGCCAGAGATACCATCATGGAGCCAGAGATACCAACATGTAGCCAGAGATACCATCATGGGCTCTGGTGGTCTGGTGGCTAAAGCTCTCGCTTCACACGGCGAGGGCCTGGGTTCGATTCCTGTTTCTTTACACCTGTTGTCTATGTTCCCCATAAGTAAAATGGGTACCTGGGTGTTAGTCGACTGGTGTGAGTCGCATCCTGGGACACTGACCTAATCTGCCCGAAATGCTCAGCATAACAAGGGACTTTCTATATAGTAGTATGTCACTGATGTCAGCTAGGCCTGTATACCATGTACATGTACTTGTAGAAAATAAAGATATTAATTATTATTATTAATTAAATGGAGCCAGAGATACCATCATGGAGCCAGGGAAACCATCATGGAGCCAGGGATACCATCATGCAGCCAGAGATACCATCATGCAGCCAGGGATACCATCATGGAGCCAGAGATACCATCATGGAGCCAGGGATACCAACATAGAGCCAGGGATACCATCATGGAGCCAGGGATACCATACATGGTTATCAGCGATCGTGACGGTCCTAGGACACTGCTGGTGACCTTCACTGTCTCAACACTACACTGTCTCTCCTAAACTACACTGTCTCCTGCACTACACTGTCTCCTACACTACACTGTCTCCTACACTACACTGTCTCCTACACTACACTGTCTCCTGCACTACACTGTTTCTCCTACACTACACTGTCTCCTACACTACACTGTCTCCTACACTACACTGTCTCCTACACTACACTGTCTCCTGCACTACACTGTTTCTAATACACTACCGTACAGGCTAGGTGGACAAGGGCTACAAACCTCGGCAAAGGAGAAAGACCTTGGGGTGAGTATAACGCCAAGCACGTCTCCGGAGGCACACATCAACCAGATAACTGGGGCAGCATATGGGCGACTGGCAAACCTAAGATTAGCGTTCCGTTACCTAAACAAGGAATCGTTCAAGACACTGTACACCGTGTACGTCAGGCCCATACTAGAGTATACAGCACCAGTCTGGAACCCACACCTGGTCAAGCACGTAAAGAAACTAGAGAAAGTGCAAAGGTTTGCGACAAGGTTAGTTCCACAACTCAGGGGGTCTGTCCTATGAAGAAAGGTTGAGGGAAATAGGACTAACAACACTGGAGGAAAGAAGGGTCAGAGGAGACATGATAACGACATACAAAATACTGCGGGGAATCGACAAGGTAGACAGTGACAGGTTGTTCCAGAGAGGGAACACAGAAACAAGGGGACACAACTGGAAGCTGAAGACTCAGATGAGTCAAAGGGATGTTAGGAAGCATTTCTGCAGCTACAGAGTAGTCAGGAAGTGGAATAGTCTAGAGAAAGATATAGTGGAGGCAGGAACCATACATAGTTTTAAGACGAGGTATGATAGAGCTCATGGAGCAGGGAGAGCAGAGACCCAGTAGCAGACAGCGAAGAGGCGGGGCCAGGAGCTGAGTCTCGACCCCTGCAACCACAATTAGGTGAGTACAATTAGGTGAGTACTACACTGTCTCCTACACTACACTGTCTCCTACACTACACTGTCTCCTACACTACACTGTCTCCTACACTACACTGTCTCCTACACTACACTGTCTCCTACACTACACTGTCTCCTACACCACATTGTCTTCTACACTACACTGTCTCCTACACTACACTGTCTTCCCTACACTACACTGTCTTCCCTACACTACACTGTCTTCCCTACACTACACTGTCTCCCCTACACTACACTGTCTCCTACACTACACTGTCTCCTACACTACACTGTCTCCTACACTACACTGTCTCCTACACCACATTGTCTCTTACACTACATTGTCTCCTACACTACACTGTCTTCCCTACACTACACTGTCTCCCCTACACTACACTGTCTCCCCTACACTACACTGTCTCCCTTAGACTACACTGTCTCTCTTACACTACACTGTCTCCTACACTACATTGTCTCCTACACTACACTGTCTCCCCTACACTACACTGTCTCCCCTACACTACACTGTCTCCCTTAGACTACACTGTCTCCCCTCCACTATACTGTCTCCTATGTAGACGGCCTTGCTGTCTGTATCGACAGCCATGCTGTCTGCCTGCCGAGCATATGCTGTCAGCCAGCTGAGTTCATATTTCACGCCATGCTTGTGCTGCCACCTATAGGCCTACCCACGTCAGTCTGCGACACCCTGCCTCTCTCTCACTCACGCAGTTGCCTTCACTCAGACAACAAGGCCTAGCTTTCTCTCTCCCTCGCAAGGCGCATGGCCCTGCCGGGCCATGGCCACTAACACAGCCTGTGTACTCACCCTTTATTACAAATAAAGTAAGAAGCCTCCGAAGCCTTATCATAACATTCCCGCTACCAAGAACGACACAAATAACCGTCGTTATAATTGGTGGCACTGTAATTACTGTTCTTGACTTACTCCTCTCAGGTCTAGTGCAGTAGAATGGTAGCGTAGGTGTAGAGATACGGCCGATGACTAGACAGAGTTTATTGTTCGAAAGGTGTAGGTATATACGGGTGCAGAGAGTGAGGGGACCCGGGAGCCAGCTATGGTAGGACCTGCTTCAATGAGGTAGGCTGGAGAAGTGAGGCAGAAACATGGCAGGGCAGCCTGACATTGGTAGGCCTACAGAGGGCAGCACTGGAGTGCCGCGTAATTTGAAAGGGACTAAGTATAGGCTGCTTACACCTACACTACACTGTCCTACACTAAAATGTCTCTCATACACTACATTGACTCCTACATTACACTGTCTCTTACACAACACTGTCTCCTACACTACACTCTCTCTCCTACACTGCCTCTCCTACACTACACTGTCTCTTTTACACCACACTGTCTCTCCTATACTACACTGTCTCTCCTACACTACACTGTCTCTCCTACACCACACTGTCTCTCCTACACTACACTGTATCTCCTACACTACACTGTCTCTCCTACACCACACAGTCTCTCCTACACCACACTGTCTCTCCTACACTACACTGTCTCTCCTAAACTACACTGTCTCTCCTACACCACACTGTCTCTCCTACACCACACTGTCTCTCCTACACCACACTGTCTCTCCTACACCACACTGTCTCTCCTACACCACACAGTCTCTCCTACACCACACTGTCTCTCCTACACTACACTGTCTCTCCTACACCACACTGTCTCTCCTACACCACACTGTTTCTCCTACACTACACTGTCTCTCCTACACTACACTGTCTCTCCTACACCACACTGTCTCTCCTACACCACACTGTCTCTCCTACACCACACTGTCTCTCCTACACCACACTGTCTCTCCTACACACACTGCTCTCTCTCCTACACCACACTGTCTCTCCTACACCACACTGTCTCTCCTACACCACACTGTCTCTCCTACACTACACTGTCTCTCCTACACTACACTGTCTCTCCTACACCACACTGTCTCTCCTACACTACACTGTCTCTCCTACACTACACTGTCTCTCCTACACCACACTGTCTCTCCTACACCACACTGTCTCTCCTACACCACACTGTCTCTCCTACACCACACTGTCTCTCCTACACTACACTGTCTCTCCTACACTACACTGTCTCTCCTACACCACACTGCTCTCTCCTGACACTACACTGTCTCTCCTACACCACACTGTCTCTCCTACACTACACTGTCTCTCCTACACCACACTGTCTCTCCTACACCACACTGTCTCTCCTACACCACACTGTCTCTCCTACACCACACTGTCTCTCCTACACCACACTGTCTCTCCTACACCACACTGTCTCTCCTACACTACACTGTCTCTCCTACACCACACTGTCTCTCCTACACTACACTGTCTCTCCTACACCACACTGTCTCTCCTACACCACACTGTCTCTCCTACACCACACTGTCTCTCCTACACTACACTCTCTCTCCTACACTACACAGTCTCTCCTACACTACACTGTCTCTCCTACACCACACTGTCTCCTACACTACACTGTCTCTCCTACACTACACTGTCTCTCCTACACCACACTGTCTTCTCAGTTTTCTTTGTGCGCAGACGCACGCAGATGTCACACACACACACACACACACACACACACACACACACACGCGTAAGGAAACTAGAGAAAGTGCAAAGGTTTTCAACAAGACTAGTCCCGGAGCTAAGGGGTATGTCCTCCGAGGAGAGGTTACGAGAAATCTACCTGACGACACTGGAAGACAGGAGAGATAGAGGGGATATGATCACGACTTATAAATACTGAGAGGAATCGACAAGGTGGACAGAGACAGTGTTTTTAAAAGTATTAAAATTCCATCCAGAGGTGGGACACAGCAACAAGGGGTCACAGTTGGAAGTTGAAGACTCAGATGAACCACAGGTATGTTAGGAAGTATTTTTTCAGTCACAGAGTTGTCAGAAAGTGGAATAGTCTGGGAAGTGATGTAGTAGAGGCAGGATCCATACATAGCTTTAAGGAGAGGTATGATAAAGCTCATGGAGCAGGGAGAGTGACTGAGTAGCGGCCAGTGAAGAGGCGGAGCCAGGAGCTGTGACTCGACCCCTGTAACCACAACTAGGTGAGTACACACACACAGAAGATCAAATACAACCTCCCTCGCAATCACCTACAGAAATCCCCCTGCCTGGACAACCCCAATGCAAACAAACATTCTAACCCAAAACACACATGCCATGCCCAGTGCCCCCACCCACCTTTACAAACTCCACCTCCGCAGCAACCACCCATAGTTCATCATCAGGTCTCCCGCTTCCCCAACCCCAACGTAACCTCCAGACCACAGTTTTGGAAAAGAATAACAAATAAATGTGAGGAGTGGCATGAAAGAATCAAGGAGACATCCTCAGACATAATAGCACTCACAGAAACGAAACTCACCAGGATGATAACAGATGCAATCTTTCCACCTGGTTATCAAATCCTCAGGAAAGATAGAGGGAACAGAGGGGGAGGAGGAGTTGCACTGCTCATTACAAACCGGTGGGGATTTGAGAAAATGGAAGGAATGGATGGAATGGGCGAAAGGGACTACATAGTAGGAACAATCCAGTCTGAGGGCCATAAGGTGCTAATTGCAGTAACGTACAACCCGCCACAGAACTGCAGGAGGCCAAGAGAAGAATACGACAAGAGCAACAGAGCAATGGTAGACACACTAGCCGAGGTGGCCAGAAGAGCTCACATGGGGAGAGCAAAGTTGCTAGTTATGGGTGATTTCAATCCCAAGGAGACTGATTGGGAAAACCTGAAGCCCCATGGGGGTCGCGAAACATGAAGAGCCAAGATGTGGATGTGGTACTGGAAAACCTCATGCTTCAACACATCCATTGAAACTGGGCAACTACCTGAGGTGTGGAAGATGGCAAATGTAGTCCCAATTTTTAAGAAAGAAGACAGACACGAGGCATTAAACTACAGACTTGTGTCACTGACGTGTATAGTATGCGAAGTCATGAAGATCATCAGGAGGAGAGTGGTGGAGCACCTAGAAAGACACAAGCTTATAAACGACAACCAGCACGGTTTCAGGGAAGGAAAATCTTGTGTCACAAACCTACTGGAGTTTTATGACAAGGTAATGGAAGTAAGACACGAGAGAGAGGGGTGGATAGACCGCATTTTCTTGGACTGCAGGAAGGCGTTCGACACAGTTCCTCACAAGAGGTTAATGCAAAAGCTAGAGGATCAGGCATGCATAACAGGAAAGGCACTGCAATGGATCAGAGAACATCTAACAGGGAGGCATCAACGGGTCATGGTACGTGACGAGGTGTCAGAGTGGGCGCCTGTGACGAGCGGGGTTCGACAGGGGTCAGTCCTAGGACCTGTGCTGTTTTTGGTATATGTGAATGACATAACGGAAGGGATAGGCTCAGAAGTGTTCCTGTTTGCAGATGATGTGAAGTTAATGAGGAGAATTCAATAGGTCGAGGATCAGGCAGGACTACAAAGAGACACACAATCCCCACATAGAAAAGAGGAGCTTACGACGACGTTTCGGTCCGACTTGGACCATTTACAAAGTCACACTAACACAAAGGACAGGTGGAAGGGGTTATATATAGGCAGACAGACAGAGGAGGGCACAAGAAAGTGGTGGAGGGGTAATAGTGGAAGTAGTAGTGGTAGTGGAAGTAGTAGTAGTGGTCCAAGTCGGACCGAAACGTCGTCGTAAGCTCCTCTTTTCTATGTGCGGGTTGTGTGTGTATTGTTCCAGTCACAGTATTGTGCCTTTTTTGTTATTTACAAAGAGAGCTGGACAGGCTGGACACCTGGTCCAGTAACTGGCTCCTTGAATTTAACCCTGCCAAATGCAAAGTCATGAAGATCGGGGAAGGGTAAAGAAGACTGCAGACAGAGTATAGTCTAGGTGACCAATGACTGCAAACCTCACTCAAGGAAAAAGATCTTGGGGCACACATCAATCAGATAACTGCTGCAGCATATGGGCGTCTGGCAAACCTAAGAATAGCGTTCCGATACCTCAGTAAGGAATCGTTCAAGACTCTGTACACCATATACGTCAGGCCCATATTGGAGTATGCAGCACCAGTTTGGAACCCACACCTGGTCAAGCACGTCAAGAAATTAGAGAAAGTGCAAAGGTTTGCAACAAGACTAGTTCCAGAGCTAAGGGTATTGTCCTACGAAGAAAGGTTAAGGGAAATCGGTCTGACGACACTGGAGGACAGGAGGGTCAAGGGAGACATGATAACGACATATAAAATACTGCAAGGAATAGATAAGGTGGACAGAGACAGGATGCTCCAGAGAGGAGACACAGAAACAAGAGATCACAATTGGAAGTTGAAGACTCCTATGAGTCAAAAGGATGTTAGGAAGTATTTCTTTAGTCATAGAGTTGTCAGGAAGTGGAATAGCCTAGAAAGTGATGTAGTGGAGGCAGGAACCATACTTAGTTTTAAGACGAGGTATGATAAAGCTCATGGAGCAGGGAGAGAGAGGACCTAGTAGCGGTCAGTGAAGATGCGGGGCCAGGAGCTATGACTCGACCCCTGAAACCACAAATAGGTGAGTACACACACAATGACTGGTACAGATGTACACACACACACAATGACTGGTACAGATGTACACATACACAATGACTGGTGCAGATGAACACACACATACACAATGACTGGTACAGATGTACACACACACATACACAATGACTGGTACAGATGTACACACACACACAATGACTGGTACAGATGTACACACACACCCAATGACTGGTACAGATGTACACACACACAATAAGTGTCAGGGGCCCAAGATTGTTCAACTGCCTCCCAGCATACATCAGGGGGATTACCAACAAACCCCTGGCTGTCTTCAAGCAGGCACTGGACAGGCACCTAAAGTCGGTACCTGACCAGCCGGGCTGTGGTTCGTACGTTGGACTGTGTGCGGCCAGCAGTAACAGCCTGGTTGATCAGGCTCTGGTCCAACATGAGGCCTGGTCACAGACCGGGCCGCAGGGGCGTTGACCCCTGGAATTCTCTTCAGGTAAACACACACACAATGACTGGTACAAATGTGCACACACACACACAGTGACTGGTACAGATGTACACACACACACACAGTGACTGGTACAGATGTACACACACACAATTACTGGTACAGATGTACACACACAGTGACTGGTACAGATGTACACATACACAATGACTGGTACAGATGTACACATACACAATGACTGGTACAGATGTACACATACACAATGACTGGTACAGATGTACACATACACAATGACTGGTACAGATGTACACATACACAATGACTAGTACAGATGTACACACACACAATGACTAGTACAGATGTACACACACACAATGACTAGTACAGATGTACACATACACAATGACTGGTACAGATGTACACATACACAATGACTGGTACAGATGTACACACACACAATGACTGGTACAGATGTACACACACACAATGACTAGTACAGATGTACACACACACAATGACTAGTACAGATGTACACACACACACATTGACTGGTACAGATGTACACACACACAATGACTGGTACAGATGTACACACACACAATGACTGGTACAGATGTACACACACACAATGACTAGTACAGATGTACACACACACAATGACTAGTACAGATGTACACACACACACATTGACTGGTACAGATGTACACACACACAATGACTAGTACAGATGTACACACACACAATGACTAGTACAGATGTACACACACACAATGACTGGTACAGATGTACACACACACACATTGACTGGTACAGATGTACACACACACACACAATGACTGGTACATATGTACACACACATACAATGACTAGTACAGATGTACACACACACAATGACTAGTACAGATGTACACACACACAATGACTAGTACAGATGTACACACACACACACACAATGAATAGTACAGATGTACACACACATACAATGACTAGTACAGATGTACACACATACACAATGACTAGTACAGATGTACACAGACATACACAATGACTAGTACAGATGTTCACACATACACAATGACTAGTACATATGTACACACACATACACAATGACTGCCCCCGGTGGCCTAGTGGGTAAAGCTCTTGCTTGACGCACGGAGGGGCCGGGTTCAATTCCCGGTGGGGCAGAAACATTTCGAAGTGTTTCCTTACATACACATACACACACACATATATACAACAGGCCTAGTGTCTAATTGACATGTGCCTAGGACAAAATGGTAACTAACTGGTACAGATGTACACACAATGACTAGTACAGATGTACACACACACAATGACTAGTGCAGATGTACACACATACACAATGACTAGTGCAGATGTACACACATACACAATGACTGGTACAGATGTACACACACATACACTCAATGACTGGTACAGATGTACACACACATACACACAATGACTGGTACAGATGTACACAGAAGAGAGTTATGTGGACGGGCACATAACTATACAGACAGACGTATACTCACTAACGTACACAGACTTACACAAAAATAAGAAGACAGAAGTAAAGTACTTATGACAGAATTACGCAGACGAGCGCAGAATTACGCAGGCGAGCGCAGAATTAAGCAGTCGAGCGCAGAATTACGCAGTTGAGCGCAGAATTACGCGGACGAACGCAGAATTACGCAGACGAGCGCAGAATTACGCGTACGAGCGCAGAATTCTAGAAAAGCGCAGGCATAAAGAAACAAGTGAAGAATTGCTCCAGTGAGCGCACTCTAACACAGATAAGCGCCGAATTCGACACAGACGGACTTACGCAGAACGCAGTATTACGCAGAAGAATGCAGAATTACGCAGACGATCGCAGAATTACGCAGAGAAGCGCAGAATTACGCAGAGGAGCGCAGAATTCCCGAGAGGGAGTCGCTGTGAGGTATGTGAGGAATGTTCGCCTGGTACGCTGACCCACGCCAAGTTACGCCATCTGCTAATTTATAATCTTCTATGACCAGTCTCCCGCCACACTGGCAATACTGAAAACCCTGTCTGGTATCACTGTCATACCTGTCTCGCAACACTTTCGTACCTGCCTCGTCATACTGTCATTCCTGCCTGTTAGCACTGTCATACCTGTCTGGCAACACTGTCATAACTGCCTGGTAACACAGTCATATCTGTTTGGCAGCACTGTCGTACCTACCTGCTTGGTAACACTGCCATTCCTGCCTGGAAACACTGTCATACTTCTCTGGCAACACTGTCATACCTGCCTGGTAACACTGTCAAACCTACCTAGGAACACTGTTATACTTAGCCTGGTAACAATGTCATGCCTACCCAAAAACACTTGTCATACCTATCTGGCAACACTGTCATATCTGGTTGGTAACACTGTCATATCTGTCTGGCACACACTGTCATACCTGCCTGGTAAGAATGTCACACCTATCTGGCAACACTCATACCCTCCTGGTAACACTGTCATATCTGCCTGGTAACACTGTCATACCTGTCTGGTAACACTGTCATACCTGTCTGGTAACACTGTCATACCTGTCTGGTAACACTGTCATACCTGCCTGGTAACACTGTCATACCTGTCTGGCAACACGGTCATACCTGCCTGGTAACACTATCATACCTGCATTGTAACAATGTCATACCTGTCTGGGAACACTCATACCTGCCTGGTAACAATCTCATTCCTGCCTGGTGACACTGTCATACCTGCTAGGTAACAATGTCATACCTGCCTGGTAACAATATCATACTTACCTGATAATACCCATACTTACCTGGCAACGGTGTCATCACTGCCTAGTAACACTGACTGGTAACACTGTCATTACTACCTGGTAACACTGTCATACCTACATGGCAACACTCATACCTGCCTGGTAACACTGTCATCCAACCTGGTAATACTGTCATACCTGCCTAATAACACTGCCATACATACCTGCCAAAACTGTCATCACTACCTGGTAACACTTATACCTGTCTGGTAACTGTCATACATACCAGGTAGTACTGTGACACCTACCTGGCAACACTGTCATACCAACCTGGTAACACTGTCATACCTAGCCTGCTAACAAAGTCATATCTATCCTGGTAACACTGTCATTCCTAGCCCGGTAACACTGTCTTCAGTTCCTGGTAACAGTGTCATGACTGCCTTGTGATGCTGTCATCTCTGCTTGGTAACACTGACATCACTGCCTGGTAACCCTGTGTTCACTGCCTGATACCACTGTTTTCACTGCCTGGTAACAATGTTTTCACTGTCTGTTAACAATGTTTTCACTGTCTGTTAACAATGTTTTCACTGTCTGGTAACACTGTCAAACCTATCTGGGAACATTGCCATACATAGCCTGGTAACACTGTCATACCTAGCCTTGTAACACTGTCATACTTACCTGGCAACACTGTCATCACTGCCTGGCAACAATGACATCACTGCCAGCTAACACTGTCGTTAATGCCTGGTAACACTGTAATACCTAACCTGGTAACACTGTCATACCTGCCTGGTAATGCTGTCATATCTACCTGGTAATACTGTCATGCCTACCTGGTAATACTGTCATACCTAGCCTGGTAACACTGTCATACCTTCCTTTTAACTCTATCATACCTACCTGGAAACACTGTCATACCTGCCTGGTAACAATGTCATACCTAGACTGGTAACACTGTCATATCTACCTGGCAACACTGTCATACCTACCTGGTAGTACTGTCATACCTAGCCTGGTAACACTGTCATACCTGCATGGTAACATTGTCATACCTGCCTGGTAACATTGTTATACCTACCCTGGTAATATTGTCATACCTACCTGGTAACACACTCATACCTGCCTGGTAACACTCCATACCTAGTCTGGTGACACTGTCATATCTACCTGGTAACACTGTCATACCTGCATGGTAACATTGTCATACCTGCCTGGTAACATTGTTATACCTACCCTTGTAATATTGTCATACCTACCTGGTAACACACTCATACCTGCCTGGTAACACTCCATACCTAGTCTGGTGACACTGTCATATCTACCTGGTAACACTGTCATACCTACCTGGTAACTTTGTCATACCTACCTGGTAACACTGTCATCACCGCCTGGTAACACTGTCATCACTGCCTGGTAACACTGTCATCACTGCCTGGTAACACTGTCATCACTGCCTGGTAACACTGTCATCACTGTCTGGTAACACTGTCATCTCTGCCTGGTAACACTGTCATCACTGCCTGGTAACACTGTCATCACTGCCTGGTAACACTGTCATATATACCTGGTAACACTGTCATCACTGCCTGGTAACACTGTCATCACTGCCTGGTAACACTGTCATCACTGCCTGGTAACACTGTCATCACTGCCTGGTAACACTGTCATCACTGCCTGGTAACACCGTCATCACTGCCTGGTAACACTGTCATCACTGCCTGGTAACACTGTCATCACTGCCTGGTAACACTGTCATCACTGCCTGGTAACAATGTCATCACTGCCTGGTAACACTGTCATCACTGCCTGGTAACACTGTCATCACTGCCTGGTAACACTGTCATCACTGTCTGGTAACAATGTCATCACTGCCTGGTAACACTGTCATCACTGCCTGGTAACATTGTCATCACTGCCTGGTAACACCGTCATCACTGCCTGGTAACACCGTCATCACTGCCTGGTAACACTGTCATCACTGCCTGGTAACACCGTCATCACTGCCTGGTAACACTGTCATCACTGCCTGGTAAATATCAAAGTGACCCTTAATGAATAAACAATCATGGCGGGAGATTCGTCTATAATAACATATATTTGTGGTCACAGTGTTGCCTATGCTAACCTTCCTATGGTGTATTAATATACCTAGCTGGATGAATCTTGTGGTAGCCAGCTGGCCCAGTGGCTAGCCCGTCGGTCTGGAATTTTATGAGTCAATCACCGCGGGTTTAATCCCCGCCTGTATCGTGGTTTCTTCAATCAAATACATTGGGAGCAGTGGTAATGATATAAAGATTATGTAATCAGTCCATCAACCTTGGAGAAAAAGTATTTGAGGTGGTCAGTCCCTCAGCCTGGAGAAGAGTTCAGCTCTATGGAGCTGAACTCTATATTTTATTACTACTTTTCCCTTTGTATTTGAAGAGAAATTCGACACATGTGCACCCAAGTGTCTAGTGCACATATGTCTAATTTATCAACTTGTCTGTTTCATCAATAGTATATCTTTATTATGCACCCCATACCCATCCTGTGGACGGTAGTCAAAAGATTACAGAGGTACATAATGGGTCCAGGGACTGGACCTCAAAGTTATGATAGGTGAACAAGGTACAAAGGTAACGAACCATTCACACGTCTGCACCCGATCACAACTGCAATGAGTTACTAATGCAAATATTAGCTTTATTTACAGTGAGCAAAGTCAGGGTATTTTTCCAGAATGGTCTGTAATATACCACTGTCGATAAAATACTTTGACATATCTTGAACATTTCTGAGTGAGTTGTCTATGAATTCATTAATTTTATCGCACTCCAGTACATAATGACGCAGGGTGTGACAATAATCCAACTGGCAAAGTTTACATTTTGTTTGGTCTACATCCGGTGGTGGTGATTTAACCTGCCAAAGATACTTGTAACCCAGCCGGAGGCGGGCGGTGGTGACATCCAAGAGTCTGCTTATTTTGTTGAATGCACCATAGACATGTGGCTCCTCCTGCATGATAGAATGATGATAGATGGACTGACTGGTGTCAATCTCCGCGAGTCTTAAGTCAACAAAGTTCAACTGAAGTTCTTTCCGTATTATTGTTCTCAAACTGCTAACTGACAAGCCAAGATTGTAATCTACCCCCTCTTTGAAATCATAAAACTTAACTAATTCATCAGTTCTGTCATTCATCTGAAGACCAATGTGAGATGGAACTCACAGAAGGTGCACTCTGACAACACACAGAAGGTGCACTCTGACGCCACACAGGTGGTGCACTCTGACGCCACACAGGTGGTGCTCTCTGACACCACACAGAAGGTGCACTCTGACGCCACACAGAAGGTGCACTCTGACGCCACACAGAAGGTGCACTCTGTGAAGGTGCAGTAACTCCTTCTTAGGAAAATTATAAGAATAGAAAAATACCATAATAACAATGAAAATAAGCACTTTATTTAAGTAGAAAGTTATGAAAATAATAAATACTTAACATGAATATCAAAATGCTATCTGAAAAATCAAAATGAAAAATGAAATAAATAATAATTGAATTCAAAGCAGCTAATATGTACAGATGTTTGTTGGTATATGAACGTGTCGATGTTCTTGACACAAGCTCTGACTTGTCCTTGTTTTCTTTACTCCTTGCTTCTGTTGTTGTCGGATCGACGAAGGTTTCCACCGTCACTTAGTTGTCAGATGTTTTCAAATCCCTGTTGAAAACTGCTACCAAAGAACTCAGTTGTCGTCCACTTGTGAATAATGTGAAGTGGTTTGGGTTCTAGTCCTCTTTAAAGGGGGCTCCTTGACGAGGTAGAGAGGCTATCGGTCTGAGGAATTGGATCTCTTGGTCTTCTTCCTCAGACTGAACCTAATTACCCCCCAATTCCCCCTCCCTTTTCCCTTTTTCCCCATCCTCCCTTTTCCCTTTCCTCCTCCTCCTTCTACTCATCCCTCCCTTATTTCCTTCCCATTTTTCTCCTGGGAGCTTCCCTCCACAGGCATTCTAGTTCCTAGGTAGGGGAAGGGAACCCTGGTTTACTCCTTTCCGTTGAGGTTCTTGGTGGTGGTGTAGTTTGCCGTGGAATCTGGATCGCCTGGGGATGCCCCTCCCTCTCCGGTCTCCTGGAAGGTGGGTTTGGGTATCTTTCGTGCGACGGGTGTATCTCTGGAGGCCACCTTTCGAATTTCGGGGGTGGTGACCGAAGGCGGTATGCTTAGTGGTGGATATCCGGCCGCCCTCTCTTTTGTCCGCTGAGGTAGCTCGGTGGATGTGAGGTTGCTATCCCGGATCGCTGGTTTACTGGCGTGAAGGGTAGGGTATGGCACGGGTTCCATGCAGCATCTGCCCTACTTGCGGTGTTGAGGTCCTCTTGGGCGTGGAGGGTGATTTATGCCCCTTTCATTCCCCTTAGGAGCTATTCCTCCACGTCCCCCCCTTTTTTTATTCTTTTATTTTATTTTTATTTTCTTCTCTTTCTTTTTTTTCTTAAAAACAAAAAGAAAGAAGAAACCTAACCATGGATGCCCTAGCCGTGAACCTAACCATGGATGCCCTAAATTGTGAACCTACCCTCGGGCCCATTCTTGATACCGCACCCAGTACTGACCCTGCCTAGTTAATGGACAACATTTTGAACACCTCTCATGCCCCTATACCTCTTGCTGGTGCCGGTTCATCACCTGCTTCAGGTACCAGGGTTCCGACCAGCCCTTTTAACACATCTGACCTTCGCTTGTCTCTGACCTTGATTCCGGCTTCTCCCTCAACGGTGCGGCAATTTTCGGATTGCCCACCCGTCACATGTCGGACCACCCCCAGTCCTGCACACAAACGACCACGACCCTTACATGACGATTCGACACTTCCTTCTCGTTCATCTCAGAAACGACCAGTTCGTCATGCACTCCCCTTAAACTCTTTGTTTCACACTACTCAATGGACAAAGTTTTATACTCTGCGACCGACTTCTCCTAATACCTAGCTTTCAGATCATAGTATTGGTAAGGCTCTGCTATGCCATGTTGGTAAAGATATCTCATTTCACGCTCTCAA